>JAGVSQ010011115.1:0-12448 GCA_022683975.1 Rhyacophila evoluta
ACAAGGGCGAATTTCATTGCTTTCAAAAAGTTTGCGGTGTCATACGGCGAGCGTGTTGATCTCTTCGCATAAATTGTTTGACCAAATAGTAATTGTCTTGGGAAATTTATATTTACTCCCAGAAAATTCCCGTCAAATAAATTAGATCGCTTCTCGATATCAGAGCTCCGAGATACGCCTGATTAAGAGCAGGTGTAAGGAGGAGCCGTGTGGCTGGAAGGCACATTTTAAAAAATCCACTCCAGAAAATTGAGGTCATAGATCTCCGTAATATGAAGAAATACTTTGACAGATTGATTGGTTCAAATGCTTAGCCTAATTACTGGATATTTAAATTTTTATTATTCTTTTACTTTTTTCAAAATAATTATTTACCATAGCAGTTTTTGCAAGAGTTTTGTGATTTTGAAAAATACTGTAATAGCCAAAGGACTTTAAGGCTTCACAACATATAAATGCGTCTATTCGATATTCATGAAAATACCAACAAATACAAGGGTCATTTTTTACAGTAATTAATAATACACGGTATTAGTCTCAAAGCATAAATCGCATAAATTCTGCGAACTTTGATTATATTTGTTATTCTTATTAACAACACGTCGTCTCTTATTCAAAAAGTAATATATTGTAATACTTGAGAAGCTATAAAGCACCACAATCTTGCCGGCCTCTTGACGGGCACTGTAAAATGTATAATTTAAATTCCAAAATGAACATTTAACTCTAATACAAACTTTCTTGTCTCTATAAGATATATCTTAACTGCAATGAAAGGAATTACAATATCCACAGTGCTTCCATTTTCTTTTCACTGACTACAATATTACAATAAGTTTTGTTTGAGTAATCCTATATATTTTGTTAAATGCGGAAATTTCACTGAATATTTTCCACATTTTCATTTTAAAAGCAAACGCGAAAACAAGTTTTGAAGTTGTAAAAGGAAAACTTTTCTCTTTGAATACGTGATAAAATGCGTTGCTCGTTTATTTTAAAATATGTGTTCACAAACGTCGAAAATCGCTGGCGTTTTACGGACAGATTGTGTTTGACAGTTTTTAAAGGGCGACATTAGGTTCACTGATAAGGATAACTTTAATTATAAATCTTTTTAATTACATACGAAAAATTAAATATAATTAAATTTTACAGGCAGACAGGAAACATGATTAATTAGAAAAATATCTCCTGTAAAGTAAACGTAAACTATCACCATAACTTTATGAAATTTATAAACTTTAACATTGAACGTTATTCAGTGATCAACTATCAACTTTTACTATATAAAATTTACGAATAGCTTACATGAATAAACTGAAAACTTTTAAGTAGATATCTTTCATACTTTTATCAAATATAAATATATTTTTTTTACGGATTTGTCTCCCTGCTATCCGAGTATACCCACTTACAAGCTGGAAATTACGGTTCAATTCTCACAGATATCTTTTTTTCTTTTATTCAAATATACAGGTCTAGATGCCCATTGTTTTGTCCAATTAGCTGATAACCAATTCTTGTAAAAAAACTGTGACGACATGTTTTCACATTGCAGAGATCTATTTACTCTATTTTTTAGTGATTTTTTCTTCCTATGTAGATTCATTTATTTCACTTATGAAGGGGACATGCTATTGATTTATATAACCTGACATTCGTTATTTAAAATTTTAATTTTATTGTAAATATTCTGTCGGTACATTGTTGACAAATATCATATATTTATCAAAAAAACTGTATTTATAAAATATATTATATATATATATATATATATACATATAAGCATTCGGAAATTGACTGTCAGGCATATATGGTTCGGTATGGAACTCAAACCCGCGTAAGTTTTTGAATCAAAGTAAGAGAAATCTTATTGTATAGAACTTTAAAAAACACTTTATATATATTTACCAAAAGGTACTTTAAATGTTTATTTGCACTAGTTTGTATTTTTAAATATACAGAAATAGGCTGAGCTGAAAATCAATCCTCGTGTAAAACAATCTGTAATGACAAGAAGTATCTGAAGATCCATAAACTCCGAATAAAGTATAATATATATGCAAGTACATATTAAGGCATATGTATTTCAAAGTATAACATTTGTAAATAGTTACATCATACAAATTTAGATTCATAATAATATTTCTAGCAATGAATATTTAATGAATTTGCAGCCATTTATTCATCTTATTCTCATAAAATTTTCATAAAATAAATATTGGTTTATAGGCAAAAAAACTAAGGAATGCATCTAAGGCATCGTTAAATTTGCTTTGGCGAACAACTGATGTAGAGCTAAAAACAAAATCAAAAAAATGAAAATCGTAAAAAGCGAGGTCTGGAGATCATCTCCGTGCATATAACAAAAATTTTACGTGCACCAACAGCGCATTCATATTAAGAAAAATACAACAGCAATGCCAAATATTTAATATCCTGAAAAGATATTATTTCTGAAATGCATACGTACAGACTCTATTTGAAAGATTTTAAAACAATAGTACAAAAGAAACATATATTCAGGATTATGTAAAAAATACCCATATCGTATTTGCATTCATACATATAAAAGTATCCACAGTGTGGAGGTTTTCATTCCTAAAATATAGCTGCTTAGATTAGCATAACGTGGCAATTTTTTTACGAGAATATTTTTTCAGTAAATTTATTAGCTTGGTCTTTTTATACGGTTGCGGATTAGAATCCGCACTTACTGGCATCGAAACATGTGCTTACTGCTTTATTGAACACCATGTCAAAGTTAATGTTAATTCAGAAGCTTCATTACTTTTATTTATATTATATATAGTTTTTGTCCCTGAATTTCAATACCTAGTTAGAGTGTGGATTAAATATTAAAACAGCGCCAGGATTCTATATGCAAAATCAAACAATTCCGTGATCAGCCATACAAATAACGTAAATCCAGTCTCATCACATAATCTGATCTACATAATAATAATTTGTTTGTTTATGAATTAAGATTACATCACAAGCTATAAAATGACTTCATTACAATGTTGAATAATGATACACCATTTCTGTAAGACATAACCCAATATGCATTACAAATTAGATTTTGAATCGATAATAACTCATTAAATATTGATTTTAGCGAAGACATAGTTAACTTGCTGTGTTGTCAATAATTTCAAATGTAATATCAAAATTGTTTAAATAGATTCAGCAATAATACGTTGATTGCTCGTGATAATTTTCAAATGGTTTTGAAGAACTCGGTTATATCACAATACATTTAATCAATGTAAGATGTCTATCACTTACAACAAGTGTCTAGGATATTTTTGTGAGTTATGTAGTGTTATAACATCAAGGTAATTTGATTATACCAATACCGAATAAAGTTTGTGATGATGTTAAGTCTTTTTACATTTGTACTTAATACACGATATTTAGTTATTCACTTAATACTACACTAAAAAAATATTAAAACATGACTATTTTTTATGTTAAAATTAATAATAAGAATATATTCGACTATTTTCGAGATTAAATATATTTTCATAGAAATTTTATTAGTTTTCATTATATTTTTAGTACGTAAAAGCTTTCATATTTTTTTAAATATATGTCAGTATTTGATTTATATTAATTTAAGAAGTTTGGTTATAAACAACAGCGTTAAAGCGTAAAACTCATATCATTAGCTCATTAGTAATGTTTCTAATTATGGATCCATTCGGTTTCAGTGTGATTTCCATTTACTGCGTATTTACATTTGGCGTTTATTTAATGAATATTGTATCCGAAACAAATATGTTTATAATATTATACTGATCCTATCATATCCTACCTCAAAGGCCTTAAGAATTCAACCAATTGATCAAACAAATGTTTGTCATCGATGCTCATTGAAATTTTAAGTTTTTTTCTATCTTATTTACGGTTTAAAAGTGGAGCATACGTATCTTTACAGTATGAAGAGTTTCATTCCAGGAAATGGACTACATTTATATAGATCTCCAAAGCGTGAAAACTTTTTTCAAAGAATATTTTCAAAAGAATTTGTTATCAATCAATTGTTGAACCCATTGAATATTTATTCCTGCATCTTGTAGCTATTGGATTTGAATGTGAAAAATCCGCTACAGAAACTTTGGTTATAGTAATAGTGCCATAAATAGTCCAATGTCCTTTTATTTTACAAAGAACTTTTCAATTTATATTTTAAATTTCCAAGATCCTTATTTGACCACCGGACAATAAATTGATAAGAATGCATATTAACTAAACCAATTTATAGATATACACAGTATAGAGTAGAGAACATATCATGCTAATATTTACTTTTTTTATATTTTAAATGCGAATACTTTATATTTACAAAAAATATCTAAACTATTTTATAGTTATTATAAAAGATTAAGAATTTGTACATGCGTGTTTGAACTGATTGAAACCCGCAGCCTGAAGCCTACAAAACTCAATTTCCAACCAGTTAATAAACATAATATTTACCGAATCAAATTGAGCTTTCATTTATACTTACATTAAAGTAAACGATTGGAAATATTAACGATACCATTTAAAAGCTGTGAAACGTTATAAACATCAATTTGAATAACATTAATTAAACCTAATTTAATTACTGTTGACTTACTTGATTGATTTCTCGGATTAAATTTGCATAATTTTATTGATCTCACTATCCTTCGCTTACTATTACCGTATTTTCACAGCTGTACAAATTTTCAGATATATACATCGACGTAAATTATCGGACAAGGAATTAAAATGAGTGGCTCAGTGATGATTATTCAAAATAGTGTGTTATCTAAGATTATCTTAGATATATAAAAATAAATACAATTTAAGCTACTAACCATATTATTATATTTCTCGTAATATTTTATTATTGTTGGTAACGTCTCCCCGGTAGCTTAGTAGTTATCAAGCACGCTTCATAATCCGGGAAATACGGGGAAATATATTTAAGCAAGTTCCAGTGTCTCTATATGCCTTTTCGTATGAAAGGGGGTTGCTCGATTTATATGCGTAATATTTTATTTTCCGTAAATTTCCCATGATCCACATAAGAATATAAATATGGAAACTATTTTTAAATAGTACTCTAGTCCCTTAAAGCATTTTTTATGGTCCACTTTGAGGAACTATTAAAGAATCATCACAAAATGAGTTTTCACAGGTGTGTAACATTCTTAATAGGTAAATATATGCATTTTAGTTAATACATTACGTGTAATCTAATACACTTAATGGTTTTTGTTTAAATATTAATTACACTTTTATTCTATAAATAATATTAACAATATAACGGGAAAGTCAACAGTTGGAAACAAATTCAAAAGTATTTTTCAATCCCAATTTTAAATACGTTAAAATTTAGCTTATTATGTCGATGGCTTAGCAGTAATACTTTACATTATCAGAAAAAATACTTTCCATAGACTGTAAACTAACATCCAGCCAAAATAATAAATTATTTTCTAACGACACAAATGCTTAATGTTTATAAACATTGTTTTGTTTTTTAACATTATCAACAACTCCAGAAAATTTCAGCATGCCCTTTTTAAATATTTATCCAATTTTTTATATCGAATTCAAAAAACAACGGAAAATATTCAGTGAGGTTATTCTCCGATACGGCAAAAGCTTTCCTGCCTATTTCACCTAAGAGACAAAAACCCTTGTCAAAAATGTATACAAAATCCAATTTAAATTTAACCTGCAATTCCCTGTGGAAGCCGAAAAATATTAATAATAAAATATAAATATCACCTTTCTCCGAATTACTCAACACCAACATGATCTTTTAAGTGAAATATAAAAATAAAAATATTTTTATTTTTTTTCATATTTCATTATTTTGATAAATTCTATATCAAATATAAATATATCAAAGAATAAAATTTTATTCTAATAGAGAAAATTAAGATATTAAAAGCTTTCTTAAGCTTTTAATTCTTCCAAATTTAAAATATATTTGCCTAATTTACTCTAGATGTATCTGTTATGTTTTATTGCTGAGATAATTTTAAAATTTAAAATTTCTTCTTGGTAATAGTGGCATTGTTTTCAAAAAAATTTAAAATTCTGCCAATTAAGTTTAATATCCCTCATGAGTGTGCTGTATTCACTGAATATGTATGCCTATGTAGAGTAAGGAAATTGAAACAAATTTCAGAATTACAAGATATACTTTTATTAACAAAATTATACTGTTTGACGAGAAATGAGGACAAATTCAAGGTATCTCTGATATACAGCGCAAAACTTACTCTTCTTACATATTCAGAAGTTAATTAAGTTATGAAATGTTGGATTTAAGTCAGTATTTGAGTTGCAGCTTGTGTAACATAAGATAATTTGTGATGATAATAATGATTATGGTGGTGCACACCTTTAATAGCGTGTGCAATTAGTGACTCGTGCAACAATCCACAAGGGAGCAACCTAGAGATATCAGCAGGGTTGCCAACCGTCCTCTTCTTAAAATAATTAATCTCTCAAAAATTATTTATGGAAAAAGTATTTTTTTTTAGATTCTCAACGTACACCGTTGGTAATATTATCAGTAAAAGATAATTACTACCAAGACACACACATTTGTAAATAACACCTTCTTTAAAAATCTCTATTATATTTGGTAATATTCGTATAAATTTATTAAGTTTAGATTAGATTAAATCGCTGGAGTTAATAAATATCTAATAAAAATAAATAAGATTATTGATGAATAGTATATATCTAGATTTCTTTCTAAGGTTATTTATTCTACAACCGCTTTCTTTCGACAATTTTTCACATAGAATGATTTTTCTGATAAAGTATATTTCTATCAGCATGCATAGTATTCAGATTTTATGTTGAAAATATATAGGTAACAAAACACTACACAAATTCAGAAATCGAAATATATGTATCACAACAATCTTAAATTAATATACGAGATTTAGATTAAAAAACTGTTTTTTCGTAAATACCTTATTTTTAAATTTAATAATTATTTTAACTTAACCCTTTTCTCCACGAATGTAGAATTTAATTTTAATTTATACAATATTTGTAAACAAGACTACAAAAGTATGTAAGCAATATTCACGACTAAAACTCCAAAATAAACTCCATATATTAAATTAATTTAAAAAATACTAAATTTACAACCAGGGTTGCCTTTTACCCACATTTGTTTGTGCAATGTGCGAGCAAATAAATTAATAAAATTATAATATAAAGTAGGCTTGTTTGTTTTGATTAGTTATTTGTGAAAACAAAATAGAAGTTTATTCTTTATTAATCAATAACAACATAACATCAAACCAAATTACTGTACACATTTGTGTTAAAATCGAGAAATGTCTAATCTAAAGCTTTTAGTATGAGAAGTATAAGACAAATTTCAATACATCTTTTCGTTGCACAGTAAAAATATTTAATTTCATATCTGTACGAAATCCTATTATCAATCTATACAAATATAATACAATTGCAAATAGCATAGGTTATTAATAATAAAGTCATACTCAGTAACAGCAACGTAATATATCTATGATAACAGCCCAATAAAATCGTGCGGTAATTTGCGTAATATATTAGCACGTTTAAATGACAATATTGCAGTGATTAACTGTGTAACCTCTGCCACATTAATATTTTATGTCGAGCTAATTAATAATATATTACAGTTAAAAACCATTAAAAGTTCTCCAAATAAAGCTCAAGTAGAAAATGGGAGGTACTTTTATGAAACCAAATAATTTCGTTTGATCGTACAAAAATTATTAACCACAGTGAAAGTAAAAAAAGGTTATTAAGTTATACGTGATAGTTTTACTGAGTTTCTCATTATATGTATTACGGAACCAAAAAATGTCTACAGTAAAAATGGATTCTATTATATATTAATGAAACGAATTTTAAGAGCTAAAAATGTATAATTCTAGATAGCACAAAATAATTTATAATTACAAGTGTCGCATACCTTATATGAGTTGATAAGCATGAACAGCTCGTAGCTGAAGGTTGCGAGTTCAAATCACGTACCTGTAAAAATAATCAATGATGTGTTTATAACAGATTTTAAGAAATAGAATTATTAGTGGGTTGCACGATTGGCTGACTGAAATGTGGCATGGTAAATTTTCATTATTTTAAATAAGCTTTTATTTGTACGTTCTCCACAAATTATTACAAAATCATTAAAATATTCAATAAGATTATTTTTTTATTTTAACTAGTATGATGCTTAAAAAAATAAAATTGGTGCTTACATCAATTGAGCATATTTGTAAATCAATTACCATATCATCTAAATTTAATTGTCTAATCAATATTATGTTGTGCAATTTGAGAAAAAAATATAATTGAGTTTATTTTCCATAATGCTTTTTCTATTCTATCTTAACAGCAATTTGTTCAAAATTATCATTCATCTATTAATATTGTTTTATAGTTCGTTCTTTACATTTACTTAAAATTTGATTCTATACTACTTCATTATAATTACATATACATATCAACTTTGGAAAGGCAAAAGGACGTAACCCACACGGATATTTTTTTTAATGAGGTACAAAAAAGGTTTCTTAAAAGATCTTAAGGCAAAGTCAAAAAATTACGCAGGGATAATATTGAAGTGCATGAAGACTAAAACTGATATTTTATTTATTCAGTGTGCTTTTAATTTAATAAGTTATTTAAGAAAACCCAATAACATTGATTAGGTGGAAGTCCTTTTCCTGGTAGCCAATTTTTTTTAAATTTAAAAGCTTAATGTAGACACTAATTCGATATTTTCAGCTAATATTCTTTCGGTAAAATGTGTATTAAGTTGTATAACTCCTGATCAAATAAATTTAGTGTCAAATCCTTTTTTTCTTTCCACAGATGATTTATTATTAAATTTAAACATAATATTTACAATTACATTAAGTATTTCTTTTGTTAATATTAAAACAGTGAGTATTTACATTTCGATAATTATTTTACTTAAATAATTACTTCAATAGAGTTTGCAAAACAAGACAAGAAATCTTAAAACATTATCTATCTTATTTGTCAAATTTTGGTTAAAATATGCATTCTATTTGCGTAACATATCTTCTTAAAATATTTACTGAGCAAAAAAAAATATCTGCTTTTTTTCAACTTACACAACATTTCAATCAAAATTAATAATACTCAATCATTTATACCCGGGTTTTTGACTTACTCACATATTGATGGATAATGGCTTAGCTCTACATTTACACCTAACTCAACGGATCATTCTATAGAGCCTATATTTCAAATATTCCTTTACGACCAATATTCAAGCACATATTTTATTCCCAAGTGCGCCGGAATTACTCACGTTAAATTTATAGACAGCCCTTGACAGATGTCGTTGATCGCAAATGGTATGACGTTAAAAAGCTTTTATGAAATTACGAGAGGTATTATTGGCATTGCAAAAGGCAGCAAATATTTTCTTTTCAATTACATACATTTTTCCGGCGTCGTTTAGCGTTAAAAGATATGAAATTGGAAGCGTTTATACGCATCAGTAGTAATTGGAGATATAAAATTCAAAGAAGCCGGAATTTTTATTGCTTATTGGGTGACTGGCTCCTTAAATTATAGATTAATATACAAGTCGAAAACGACTCATATAACTCGGCTATATAAGATGACTAGGTACGTAAAATACACATTTATATAAAAGATGAAAGCGATTAATATAACTACATAACAGATCATTGGCAATTTAAACGATATTTCCTGTTTCAAAAAAAGACTTTATGAACTTCTATATTCTTACGAGGATATGGATTTCATTTTTATTCAATCCATTTAACCCATTTAACAAGATGTATAACTTGTATGTAAGGCTTCAAAAATATCATTACCCCAATATGACAAAGACACCCAAAAGAAGTAATCATTGTATTTTTCCAACCCGCATACTAACAATTTACCAAAAAAAAATATCCACAAAATATCCACGTGGCTTAAACACTTTTAAGATTAAATACAGCGTCACTTAATTATTTTGGACTATAGCTATTCTAAATTATAATAATTATCATAATAACATTTTCAAATATTTTTTCAATCAATGTACGTACATATCATTGTATTGTATTCATATATTAACCTAAATATAACTAATCTCAAGGTTTTACGGAAAATATAATTAAAATAACAATTTAAAAAAACAACACGATCAAAATTTTAATTAGCAGAAGACGTCTAACCTACAAAAATTCAAAAAAAAATTAAAGTAGTTCGTTTTTTAATATTCTAGTAATCAGGAAAGATGCAGTTTATGCCACGTAAGTATTTAAATGTCATACAGACTAAATAATATAAAAGTTGTCAAAATTTCATTCGCGTTTTACTCTTGGTTGTTACCTTGTAGCTTAAACGTCTGCTTGACTACATCCAATTGATTAGTTAGGTAATTGCGCTTGATTTTTTTTCATCTAATCGATATGACGGTTTCACATATGGGACATCTAACAGTATTGAAAACATCTTGTTTAGATAAAATATATGCATTCAACAAATACAAGGAGTGTGTTTTAGACATGTGAAAAATATACCGTAATTTAACAGGAGAAGACTACCAATACGTATAGTGTCACTAACGATTACGGAAGGATATGTCGTAACGTTATCTCAGAAGATACGCAATTTTAAACATATTTATACTTTTTCTGTCTACTATACTTAATGATAACCTCCTAAGTAAACATTATGTACATTATAAACATTGTTTTATCACATCAAAATGTATCACCTAAATAGAATTTTTCATCAATTTCTACTCTATAGTGACAATAGAAATAATATTTTTATTATATTTTAACGGTGGGTTATTGAAAAAAGAATATCGGAAATGCCATACTTATTAATTATTTTTGTCATTTTTTACGTTCATTTGAGGTTTTAATTTACAGCAAGCAATTTGTTATCAATTCAGTACAACTTTGATAGGATCTGATGAAAGAATGGTTGAATAGATACCACCATTACCAGAACCCTGTTTCTACCTTCCACTGATTTTATTTGGTTACATCCCTGAAGGCTATATCTCCCAAGTAAGAAATTCAAAGCATTAATAATTTAATAATATTTATTATCATTATTATCAGTAAATAGACGTATGATAGCTAAAATAAGTGTAATTTAAAATATAAACTAAAATATTTACAGCAAATTGATATAATTTGCTCATGCTGTACAAGATTTTATAATTAATAAAAAAATACTTGGTGATAAACGAACAGCCCTTCTAGTGACTGCGAGGTTTCGAGAGCGAATCTTTCCTTTATTTTGTCAATCCAAAAACACAAAGCTGGCTGTTAACTAGGTTGATCAATTCTAGTAAAAATAACAATAAAACTAAAAAAAAATACAATAAATATATCATACTTCATCTGTGAAGTTTCTCTACATATGCTTCACTTTTGGAGCAGGTAAGGTGAAAAAATGTAATCCATGCAACCATGTTAGTATGATAAAAATGAAAGATTTGCAAAAATACATTATATTATAAACATAATATATGAAATTTGCAATACACTCTTAAATATAACTTGGAAATATGCCGGTATTAGCTTTATTATAAAAAAAAAAAACAGTTACGGCGTACATCGTGATCATCGTTGGTGCTAGTGTATTTCAGTTTTGTCGAGAGTTATTAAGGTCTAAAGGGAAACCTGATAGAAAATGAGGCTCGCTTAAAGTAATAGCAGCTAGCTAACAGTGTGCCATTTCATGTGTATTTTTAGAATAAGACGTGTTTTAGATAAAATGGTTTTAAAAAACTTTTAAGGATACTATTTGTCACCGTTTAAATATGTAAGTGTGCCTATTTGATAAATGGAGTGTAATACAAAAGTGTACAAGGTATAGAACAAATAGAAAACTTGGGTTCATATATCTATTAGCTTGAGAGGATATTTTTTTGAATCTAATATTTTTGCTGGTGATTATGTGAATAAGCAAGTACTCCGTTCTACCCTAATACGTAAAAGACAGTATCTAGAGTTTCTTATAGAGAGTCTCTTAGTTTTACTTAGTATAGTAGTATTATAGGTCAAGGATGCATATTTCATAGTTTATTCAAAATTGTTTAGCTTGAAACAAAATGAAGCACGTGTCATGCAATATGATATAAATTTGATATATTTTGATATATTTGGAAGGATGTAAAATTGTACACTTTAATACTTTCATTAATTTCACGCACTAGGTGATGTTTTATTATCTGCTACTTATAAGTCTAATCATCCTGAAAACGATGCTATTCTAGAATAAGTACAAAACTCTTCCTCCTCTCTTGGATTTACTTGGATTTACTAAAGAAAGTAACTTATAACAATTGATTGTATTAAAAAAATATCATTTTCACCATCATCAAATATAATTTCTGAATTATTTAAAACTGGTAAACTTCCATATGTGAGATCACTGT
>JAGVSQ010011116.1:0-12448 GCA_022683975.1 Rhyacophila evoluta
GCTCCAATGTTTCAATGGACACGGGAGCCGTGTCGTGCGCACTGAACGTGTTAATAATACAACTTACTTATGGGATTTTGGATGCAATCCTTCCCATTCTGTGTGATCTTTCATGTTGAGTTAGTCCATTAGAAGATCTGAAGCTGCGATCACAACTAGAGCAGCAGTATCTGGATTTTTCACCAGTGTGTAATCTACAAAATAAACAAATCATGTATTGATTTTTCTTAGACACTCGAGTAGCTCACCAATCTCAGCATATTGATCCCTTTGAATGCTAAACAACAATATATATTGTTAATATAATAACATAATACTGACAATTGTTTTATGTCTGCGTCTATTATTGCAATATTGGCGACGATATATTTATTTATTTCATAATTTAATACCTATCGAATAAGTATTCCCCTACTTATGCAATTTTCGACTGACGTGATTTGTTTTGGATGAATTAATCGTGTAAGTTGAGGACCCACTGTGTTATTACCTTATTGTGTTAGATTTGCTTTATATATTATTTTGTAGCATGTTGTCAAATTCAGAAGGTGATGTGATATGATAGATCATTCAATTATGTCAATTATATTCAATCTCACATTATGCTCTTTACTTAAGAGACAAAGTGTTGACTGCATATTGGTAATTATGTTAGATTTATTTTGTCATATAAGCAAAACAAATATCATAGATTTTATTTTATACTTTAGGTTATCATCAATTAGCGACATTAGTCAACTCGTAGGTCATAACTTATGATGCAGACTAAAATAAAAGAATAGATACCTCATGCATCATTTAAAATTACTAAATAGTGAGAAATTAGTACTGTTCATGCTGCTTAAGCGCCTGGGCTCGCTTAAAAGAATCTGGACAGAAGTGACATTTGAATGGTCGCTCTACGGAGTGTGTCCGCATATGGCTATTTAATTGGCTCCCAGTATAGCAAGCTGTCAAAAAAAAAAAATTTAATAATTTAAGAACATCCAAAATATATATCATCATTTGTGGTTATCAATTTACCGCTGGATGATAACCTCTTGAATCACCCTCTAATAGTTTTATTGTTAATTCATCAAAACTTTTTTATTGATCAATTTATTTGAAGTGCATTGTCAATATTACATAGATACTAGTGTGATATATCAAAGTCTGCAAAGAGAAATAAGAATATCTAAAATTTTGCTTAACACGGTCTCACCAATAGGACAGTGAGGGCATTTATGTTTCTTCTCTCCATGAATGAGCTCGTGCTGTACTAGATGATGTTTCTGCATATAAGTCTTAGTACACATAGGGCAGATATACTGGCGCTTTTTTGTATGGTATATTTGATGTCTAAAATGAATGATTGTTTTTAATATACAATGAATAAGATAAGTTTGTATAGGTAAATTATTCAACCGTAAAATTAATAGTTCTTAATATCAATTTTTACACATTTAATTTCCAGATACATTTTACAAACATGCAAAAATTTAAGGACTGCAACATAAAATTTTGTGCAACTTTAGGATAATCATACATATTTTAATGACACTTCAACAACACTAAAACTCATCTCATTGCCAATACACAGTTGATGGTGGATAGCCGGTGTTGTCTTTATTTAATGTAAATTACTAATTTGTATGAGAAGTAGAGCAAGCTTCAATTATTAAAATAATACGATAAAGTTTATGCAACTTACTTGTCTAGCATTATTTGATTGGAAAAATGCATATTGCAGGAGAGACATCTAAAGTGTGAATACATTTGTAGGTGCCGATCGAGATGAGCTTGCGATTGGAAGCTTTTTGAACATCCATCATTGCATTTTACATATTCGCTGTAAATCATAATAATTTTTAATTAAATCTTTTTCATAAAATGCATCAAAAAAAAAAATATAATTTTTTCATAAAAACAAATGAAATCATGATTAACAGAATTATTGGCCTGAATATAGTCCTAAAATAGAAAAAAATATACAGTCAAATTCCGCTATAGTGAATACCAAAATAACAAAATTTCCAGTATAATGAACATATCATAGCGGACCGAAAAAAAGATATACCTATCTTACATTTCATTATAACGAAATTTCAGTATAACGAAACAAAACGGGTTCTCCCATGAGTTTTGTTATAGCGGGATTCAACTGTATAATGTGTAAAAATGTTGATTTACAAATGAGAGTTAAAAAAAAAATGTAAAAACTACATTGTTTTACTTAGGATCAATAGCCATGGAATGTGCAGATTCAATGTGCCTCCTCAAACTTTGCTTAAAGCAAAACTGCTTTGGACATAAGTCACAGAAGTATTCTCGCTGTTTTGTACTAGAATGTGGCTCCTTCAAAATGAATCCGTGAGCATCTTTTGCATGCCTTATGACTTCAAAACTCTTTGTAAAAACCTTCCTGCATTTTTGACAAGAGTATGGATATGCTGAATCCACATTTACTATTAATTCTGAATGCCTACCATTCAAATGAAATTGGTATGATGCTGAACTATCAAAACTTCCTCCGCAGTGATGACAGAGAACTTCTCCTTGGTCATTCTTTACCAATAATTTTTCATTAAATAAATCTTGAAGAACATTTTTCTTAACAGAAGTGTGTTCTGGGACTGTCTCTTGGCTAGAAAAGGCATTCAATATGATGGGACGACTGATGTGAACACGTCTACGGTGATCACGCCATTTTTTTTGTGTGTCGTAACTTTTTGAACAGAAGTCACACACCCAAACATTTTTTATCACAGAAAGCTGTTTCTTAGACGCGTCTTCATATGAATTGAAATAAATTTTACTGTGGTCTAAGCCATTGCTGATATCTACTTCTGTTTTTTCAAAACCTTTTATTTGATTGGAAGGGCGTTTGAAGATTTTAAAATCTTTTGATATATTTCTCCGAATGGATCTATTATTTCTTATGATAACTTTATGATACAGTCTTGCATGTCTCATTAAATCATTACTTCTTTTATATCCTTTTTTACAAAGTTTACAAATGAAATGGTAGTTTGGATCATTCAAATTGGATTTCAAATGGACTCTCCTTTTATGATCGGCCAAACTTTTTTGGATAGCAAAAACTTTTGGGCATGTATCACATTTATACAAATCTAAACTATCACCATTATTAATAGTGACGGTTACTTTATTCATTTGATACCGTAAGGGATCCCTCTCCATTCTTCCTAAATTGAGATCATCGTTTGATTCTAAAATATCGCCAGAAGCTTTATTATTAACAACAATCATGCAATCTTTTGTCAATATTGATGTACTATCTGCAATAAGTAATTTACTTTCAACTATCTGTGGATCGTCTTTTTTTAAATTCAATGAAACTATATTGCTATTATCGGATACAAATGCATTCGCAGTTAATATTTTAACTTTGTGGGTGAAATATGTGTGTCCCAATAGATCAGTTAAACTTTTGAATCCTGTTTTACACAACTTACATTTGAATGGATAAGTTTTTCTAGTCTTTGGGTGTTGGTATTTAAAATGAGATCTCATAGATTTATACGTAGCAAGAGTTACAAAACATTGATCACATTTGAATTCTTTATTTCTTGATGGAAAATCATTTTCAGTCTCATTTTTCAAACACGAATCTGTTTCTCCTTCTACATCCTTCTCTGTTTTGATAGGACTTGAAGTGTGTCTATTATGTTTTTTATTTTGATGATCTGTGAAGTGCTTCGAATGTTTGAATGATTTCAAACATATTTTGCAATTCCAAGGAATTCTTCTTCTGTTATTTTTTTTATTATTGATAATACCATGAACGACTTTCCTATGTTCTTTTACTGCTCTTTTATATCTATATGTTTTTCCACACAACTCACAACTGTGAGGGTCTAAAATCTCATAACTTGAATTACTTCTTTCACTGTGTTCATTTCTTCTCCCATACTTGAAAGCAAAATCGAAAACACTATTTAGAAATTTATTTGGAGATAATCTCTTCACTTCAATATTATCTATTGTATGTCTTTCAACTAAACGACCTGTGTTAAAAGATATTTCCATATTTTCTAAAGTGTTTTCTGTAGGACATGTAAATTTTATATCATCAGAAATAGTTTTACTAATAACATTTAATTTTATACCATCATATTCATAAAAAACCATTTCATCTTTATGATTCAATTTTAAAAACCTGTTAAAACTCTTTAAAAATGCTTCATATGTCTTAAATACTTTTTGACCGTTTTGTTTTATATTTCTCAGTTTTTGTACCATTTTCTTATTTTGAATCTGTTTACAACGTTTTATTTGCAGAGCACTCGTAACAATATGTTCCTCTTTTTTTTGCTCACAGGAAAACTCTTCAAAATTATCATAAACTTTGTACTGTACATATGACCCATCATTTGATTCCATTATTTTCAATTTTGAATGTTGATTATGTTCCGGAATTTCACCGTTTGAATCATACAGATTCAAAATGGTGTCTCTAGAAGAATCATTAAATGGCGAGTCTTGAGGCCAGTAAAAATCATTATCGAAATTATTACTATTATTAATTATTTTATTTTGTACATTCTGGGAAACTTTGATCACTTTATTGGCGTTAATGATTGTAACTTCATCTTTGCTATCATTGAATATTTTTGATGGATTCAATTGCCCCTCAGTCGTTTTTTCCTGTAAAATAATACTATTAGCATCATATTGTTCAGATTTTAATATTTGTACACAATTTGTTGGAAAACTCTTTGGTACAGGTAAACCGTGGGCTATTAACTGTGCGTCGATTTGCGCCATCAACTTATCCATGACATCAGGCTTTTTTCTTGCCTTTCGCTTTTTCGGGTACTCCAATCCTCGATTCTTTTCGTTGGTATTTTTCATTAAACTTTTTATTTGTTTTAATTTATTTGGCAGCTTTATTTCACATTCTTTCGTTAATGTTTGTTCTATTTTCAAATGATCTAACAGTGACTTATGTTTAGGTATTATTTTTCCATTTTCCACTTGGTAAAATGGCTTTGAAAGGTCTACTCGAGACAAATCGACCGTCGTATTTGATTTTTGTCGTACGGAGACAATTTTTTCGTTGTCTGAACCTGATTCATGTATTTCTATCGTAGGGTCCAACGGATCAACGATGAAATCAAAACAAGAAGACATTGTATTCAAATGACTTTTTGTTTTACCGTAGTGATTGATAGTTGGTGGAGTTATTGAATGACATTTATAGTTCAATTAAAAATGCAATAGATGAAGATTTTCTGGTTTCCTTAAAGTTTATTGTGGTCGATATCGAAAACGACTGCAGCAGTAGATGGCTCGCCTTCTCGAACTGGAACACGACGATTTGTTTTGACATTTTGAATAGTGTGACCAGCTAGGAAAAATATGCTACAAATTTACAGAATGTTAAAATCCATGTATCCACGCATAGCCATTTACCTAAGGCACAAAAAATCCTAGGCCATGTTCCGTATGTGGACGATTTTCGACTTGTTTAATATCTAAAATAAAATTAATTTACTCACATAATCCTTGATCCAGACCACACACCAATAACACTTCACATAACTCATAAATGCGTGTAAAAGCAATTAGGGTTGTCACAACAGTTTTGCATGATATATATGTACACGAGTTACTTTGGTGGTGTAAAAGTTGTCCAAAAATAAATTTTAAATAAAGTATAACTAGTTTCATATATAAATACAACTGAACTATAATCTTTGTGTGCTATATCTCAAAAACGATACCACACACAGAGGTACATCACGTTGTTTACAAATAAATTTGCTGAATTTTCTTTTTTAAAGAACACACAAAACTTTATCTTCTACTAATTTAGGGCTTATGAGTGGTTTAAAAACCAAACATATTTAGATTCAATATTTCGATCCACGTGAGGGATCATTAAATTCATGGATAATTGGACTAAAATCTTCATCTTCCCAAGCCAAAATGTCATTAGTGGAAGATTGAAAAACATTTTCAATTTCACTTATAATGAAATAATGAAAAAAACTACAAAGTATTGGTGCTGTAAATACCAGTTACACAAAAAATTCACACTCGATAAGTTGCAATAAAATGCTTCAACTTGAAGAAGTTCATCAACGAACTAATTATTTTATAAAACAAAATTTGATTTTTCAATAACACAGATATTAAATCTAACCAAATACCTATTTATAATATTCGAAGATATCGATCTACACAAACAAATGAGATGGGAATAGAATAGCAATCATAATATGGAAAATAAGTCATCACATTTTTTATAACTTGTAAGACTACTTAATTCACATTTTCATTATCGCCTGCAAATGTGCATTCGAACATGTTATGTATGTGGAGAGACGAGACGACGCCCTTATCATAATAAAAGTTTATATATAGCAATTTAAATCAGAACAGAATATTTATATTATGATATAATATAACGGGTGTTACTTTTTGACCTATATCAAGATTTTGATTATTCTGATACCATCCGTTTTGTTTTATTGGAAGTTAATCAATTTCTGTAAACGTTTTGGTGAAGCATAAAGTCCTTAAGAGATGTCCCAACGATCTTTGTATTCTGATCATAATAAAATTGTAACCTTCATAGAATAATCATACCGACTCATGAGTCATGCTCCGACACGGGCTTATGACATTAGCATTCTACTAGTTAAGTAAATTTATAAAATAACTGGTGAACTATTTGAGTATTACTTGTTAACTTTGTACTCCGTATAATTTCAAAATTGTAAACTCAGCTGGCAATGCATCCTTTGTTAAATCCCAATATCAGACAGACCGCACAGTACTTGATCATTATTGTAAAATATGTTTTTCTTTTTTTTGAATGATTCAAGTGAAATTCAATATTTTACATTCCATATTCATTTGGAAATGTGTTCAAATAATCAGTTTTTTCATAAGTCCAGTACCTTCTATTTTAGATGAATGGGTGTTTCTATATATGTATTGTAAACATAATTTTACTAATTTCATTTGATTTGAATGCATTTTCTGTATGGTCAAAGTTCAAGTGCCGTAAGCTAATGTATAATGCATATGACACATCTAGTGCGTACCATCAAATGAAAAATAACCAAATGAATCACCAATTCACTAACTGAAACCTTTATTAGGGAATCACTAATACATCTCCTACATCCTTTGTCCCAATCCTATACGTTCCTAGTGTTGCACAGGCATGAGAGATTCAGTTCTAGAAGGCAAATGAATAATAATAAAAAAAGGTTGACACAAAATAAATAATACCGTTTAATGGCAACTGTTACACAAAACGAACATACACAATATCCATTTTTCAACATTTTTTTTCAAAAAAAATTTTTACTTGCTACAAAGGTGACTACAAAATATGTGACACTCATGTCTTTGGTTTATTTGTCATCTATATAAAAATATGGCAAAATACAATTGTCTATATTCCCTATCATCTATGTTAGTTATCATATTATTATTTTGCGGAATATTCACACGTTATTCCACATGACTATTTTTTAATGACATACACATTAATATATAAGTCCTAGTACATTTTTCACACTCAAAGCTAACTGTAACAAGTGGAACATGGATGAATTCAAACACTCATATAAAGATTATGCTTTATTTGCAAAATTTGTCACTTTCTTTGCAATTCAAATTATTTGATTGGAATGAAAAAAAATATTTCATTTGATGAATAAAAATAGCATATTTTTATAATTTATATTGTATTAAGTTTTTGCTGTTATCATCCACAATCCACTTGTGAGGCATTTTAAAATGTGCTTCAGAAATATTTTTGTTAAAAGGTTTCTGAGAATAGCGTAATAAAATGAAAATGTTCTATACACAATAATAGTGCTATCTCTCTACTCTTAATAATAAAATTATTAATTACACTGCAAAATGAAACCGACTTAGACCGAAATTTATCCTTATTTCGATTGTCATTAATTAGAGAATATTCTTCCAATTTCCTTTTAATATTTCAAATCAAACAATTATTGCCAAAGAGCTTTATTTTTCATTAAATTTGTGTAATCATATTGGAATATAATAACTGAATAGATGTTGTTGCTTAATGTGGAAAAACGATTACCGGGTATGGCAACTGACAGTTAGATAACGTATATAGGAACTAAATATTATATAATTTGCACACACGTTAATACTGTTTAAATAATAATGGATGTGTGAAACTAGATATTTTTACATTTACATAAGAACAAAATATAAACTGAATTTCTTATCTATATCATCAGATATTTCCGATTTCTGTTAGAAATTTCATATCACTTTATAAATAAAAAATAATAAATAACGTTCACTGGGAGTTTTCTAAAAACATAACAAAAATAATAAATAAATAGTGTCATAAAACGGGTGCAAATAAAAAGTGCTTATATTTTTTATAACAAATAAAAGGTTAGTTAAGTTGTAGATAACATAATTATGGTTCACATTTAAAAAATGTATGTTTTTGGCTAAGAAATTTCAATTGCATCGTTGGTTCATTAAATATTAGATTATACAAAAACTAAAAAATACATAATGGTATACAAAAGCAATAATAACTATTAAGTAAATAAATAATAAAAATGATTGCACTAATTTAATTTACAAATTATACAAAACAGTTTTTAAAAAATTAAATGCGTAATTCCAGATTAATCTCACATTTTTACTAAAACTAATGTTAATCTACTTTGAGGCATAATCATATTTTGTGTGAGGTAAAACCGGTACTGATAACAGATTCAACTATTTGTACTATTGTGTGTAGTGGATGAATTACGCTAAAAATATTTTGCAAGTAATTGTCAAAAAAAAAGCTTTCATAATAAATTGCAGACAACTAAATATTGGTTATACATAAATTTCCTTTAAAAATCTTTTTAAAAATTCCTTTTGTGATAATCAGAATGTACATTACTAAAATAAAAAGGAAAACTATAAGAAAAGAGATCAACGTAGGGTAAACAGACAACCGCGCACATGAAATATGCTCATATAAACAAACGTGCACAAGGCAACTGATAACTCCGTACAATTGCACTTGTGTGCAGTTGTCCTGGAACATAAACACAAAATTTTATACTCTTGTGGGTTTTGCATTAAACAAAATAAGTGAATATTATCACTGAACAGTATGAATATATGAAAATTGTTAAAAAGAAATTTAGGTATATACATATAAAGCTGCCGTTTTTAGAAGTCTGGTGAATTTAAAACATGGGAAATTTTTCATTATTCACCATGAACAAATTTATCAATTCATAAGAGTTATCGCAGAGAAACACCTGTACCTACATAAATAAAACATGTTACAAACTTAGTACCTACTTCAAAATACGATACACGTCTTTCTAATGTGAAAAATTATCATAATAATGTAAAAATCAGATGCGCGATAGCTATTGATAATATCGAGATGAAATCAATTTTGATGTTTAGGGCAACAAGTTGATATTGTTCACCTTCTGAGATTATTAATTTTGTTTATTTAAAAATTGTTTTGGGGCAACATTTCTATAGATTTGCCCATTATATATTTTAATAGTCGATAAAGTCTTGAAAAATTCTAAAAAAACAAGTGGGGTCTGTCAGAGCGCAAACTAAGTGCGATGGATAGCTGGTATAGACAGATAATATTCAATTTCTATTACAATAAAACTAGATAGACCTGTAGCATATTCTAATTGCACATACACTGTAGCCTAACTTATAATACCTTTTAAAATACAACTATGTACCTACGAGTATAGTACACCTAAAACATCACTGTTGGTGAAGATACAATTTCTTCTAAGTACTTTAGAATATTTTTCATACTATTTATGTACTTTTAAATACTATATATAATCAATATACGAAGGACAGGGTATTAAATTAAGAAAATATTTTGATAAATATCTGTACGATAATTAACCTAGATAACAGACAGTAACTACTGAAGGGTTCATTGCTTTCACAACACATTTCATTTCGGTATTGATGGTATGCTGCCCAGATCATATTAAACGATTTGTTAATATTATTAAAATAACTTAAATGTTCTATTTAAATATCTTGTTTCAGTGAAAATACTAAAATAGCTTCATAGAAAGATATTTTAGAATGCATATCCACATTTTTTCTAGATACCAGATTTCCTCGTAATTTTCAAATAAAAAGGATCTTTGTTAATTCACTCATAACTTGAATTCAAAATAACTTCAATCAAGTACCGAACGTATTTACATAATAACAGATGTAAATAGTTTTTTTCTTTGTAATTTTAATGTAGATAACAATGTATTGATATTTCATGGTATCAATATTCTTGATTATCAATTTTGATGTTGGTAAAAAACTAAATATCTGTTGTCTTTTCATATTGCTGCATGATTCTCATGAGCAGTCTGTTTGTAATGTAATTAGTATTAGTTAAAGAAAATAGCTGTATGTAATAGACATTCAAAATATCACTGGTGTGAATTCACAAATTCATCATTCCATTTGCTAGTACTTGCTATTTTTCAATGGCCATCAATCAGTGTAAGTAACCAAAGCAATTTATCAATGGAGGTTATTGTCTGTTACTTAAGAAAATCAGTCATGCAGTCAGTAGTTTATGAAATTAATATTGATGATATTATTATGGCACTAGGCATTGATTCAATTCACATATAGAGTTTTGTTTATGACAAAATGGTGAAATACAGTGATAGTCAGTTCAAAATGGATTTATGTTTACAGCTAAATGAATACATATTAATCTCATTAAGTAATAAATAAATACCTGCAATAGTGTTTAATCAATAGAAATAAAAGGAAATAAAAACACTTCACAAACAGTGTTTTTATTATATAATATGATAATTCACCAGCCCGGTTTAAGTCTTACGTTAATATACAAGGTGCCCAAAAAGGCCATCTGGAGTTTTCAGTTTACGCCGTGAACGTTTATTTTAAAAGTACAATTACTATAAAGCACACGAAATTTTTGATTGCATCATCATTTTATTATTTTTCTATCCCGATGAATAAAATTCAAAATATTTACTTCCTCCGACAAATGGAAAAGGTTCTCCATTAAAACTTACATGCATTTCAGACATGTCTGCACTGAATATCTTTCAACAGGCATTTTATAAATGTAATAAAACATTATATTTCGGCATGAAAAGGCCTAATACTTGAAACCATAAATCATTCGCAAAAAATAATCGCAGAGTTAATTATGTAAAATATTCAACATGGAGAAATTCTCTCATAAGACAGATTCCTTCGTACTAAGTCAAGTACGTTAAGATAAAGCTTCAATTCTAGGTTTATATTCTCACAATGGGTTTTAAAATTTGGTTGGCGGACCATTTACAGGCCTCTGTATCAGCATTAGGAGACCCTCCCAAGATCGAGGTCGGGCAGCTTATAGTGAGCCATGTGGTAAGGTGGCTGGGTAGGGCTAGCAGGTTGCTGTTGTGAGGATGACGAGGTGTGAGAGTGGCGATTATTATGATAATGATGGTGATTGTTAGCACTAGTGGATGATTGCGGCTGAGGGTTGCTGTGAGGAGAAGGGCAATGTTGGCCAGCAGAACTGCGGCCCCTCTTTCGCCGTGGCAATATTCCTTTTCGTGCCATAAAGAACCTGTAAGAAAAACAAATAATTTTATATTTTGTAAATATATTTACATAAAATGTTTAGAAGCAACTAAAAACATTGCTGAGTGCGTATGTTACTTACTGCATGGAGTTGGCTGGCATATGCGGGTGATTCGCAATTCAAAAACTTCGAAAAAAAAAATCACTTAGAAATCTCTATTGTAACATCATCAATCAATTGAAAAGTATGGAACTAAGTTTATTTTGACAAACAATATGCTTCAGTCAATTGCTTCTAAGTAATGATTTTAAAATCTGTCTTTTGATCACTTAATCAAACTACTGCCACAAAGGTTTTCTTGTTTATGAGTATCATGTATAATATGTAATGAATCAAAGTAATAAAACTCACCGAATTGTAGAGATAGGTATGTTGAATTGATCAGAGACGGTCTGAAAAGTCTGCCCTCTGCTAACGCAGTCAGCGGCCTGCTTCAGCAACACTTCTGATCTTCTAATCCGTTTGGTGTTACCAGGGTCAGACATAAACTGGTGTTGGTTGTGCAAACTGCCCTGTTGCTGCAATGTGTCGTGGTGGTTAGAAGCCAGTTGGTGGTGGTTGGATGAGCCAGTGTGTGGCTGTTGCTGAGAGCTGTTGGCACCAGCAGCCAAGAGTTTGCGGCTCATAGCCAACAGTTGTTGGTTCAGATTCGCATTGTTTGGGGCCAGCACTGTCGCGTGCGGATGATCCTGAGGAATATTTCAGAATCAAAATCACATCCTCTTAAGAATACGTTTATAAATTGAACGATGATTTGAATACGGTTTCATGACAACTGCACGCATGACAAGTGCTCACATGACATCTGCGCACACATTGAAG
>JAGVSQ010011117.1:0-12447 GCA_022683975.1 Rhyacophila evoluta
GCCAACTTGGTATACAATCGATCTGTTCGAGAAATAACTTTGAATTGCGGCAAAATAATAATAATACTATCGATAAAATCGCCCTGCAGAATAAGGTCGATTAATCCATTAGAGGTTTATCGTAGATTATATTTTAGATTGACATTAGCGCCGCAGGTGAAACGGAAGAGTGAAACGACAGTTTTTAAAAAGTCGTAAATTTATTAACCCTTCCCTTACGATTCTAAAAAAGTTCCACGCGTTCCGGTGATGTTGACATGGTAGAATTTTACTAAAACAATAACTCAATGGTTTGCAAATATACATATATTGTAAATATTAAGTCAAGTAATATAAAAATCACGGTATATGTAATCTTGTCGACTTCTACCACTTCGGGAGTAGATATATGCATACTGTGGAGATCTAATTTAGGAACGGATATAGTAAAAAACATGCAAATACATTTAAGTTAAAGATGAATATTCCAATATACTCAGAATACAGAATACTTTAAAAAATTATAAACAAATGCGTTATAATTTTACTGTAATAACATACCACGAAATATTAACAGTGGAATGAAGTAGTTATATAACTCTAGTTAGGAACCTAATGGTTATTAGTTTATCTATCTTTAAATATAATATTATATATTTTTTGACAATCATACTGAACCAAACTGTATGTTACTATAATTTTGATGATATCAAGGTGAAAATAAACGATGTATTAATATTAGTGTTTTATTATGTTATCAGTAGACAGTCACGGCCATAAATATGTACCCATGAACTGGCCATCACGATTTTTTAAATAGTTGGTTCACGTTTGCGTATTATTATCATACTCGAATTAATAACTGCAAATATATAGTTGTGTTGAAATTGCACCAAAAATCAGGATGGGAGCAGGATGTTGGTGGTTTCATTATGCCTCGTTGACCGGTTGATAAGAATGCGCACTTCGGCACCGAATGCAGAAGAATTAAAAAAAAAAATCAAAGATTACAATGTCTGACGGGCCGAATGGATTTGACGATTGCCTCACAACCAATCCTCGTAAAATACAGACTTTCAAGATTAACCTATCCATTATGGGAATCAATCTTTCAGATTAGACATGATTATATACCAGGGGTACGCAAATACGGCTTCCCCTGAAAATTTAAATCAGTTCTTTGTCATTTCAGAACTTTTTCAATCTTCTGAATCTTGTTAAATTGAGTAAAGCCACGTTATTCTTCAAGTTTCTTTGGCCGAATACAGATGATCAACAAAAATTGAACATTTATTTAATTTCAATTGACTGTCAAGTTCGCTTTCAATTGGTCACGCCGCCGTATGAATATGACACATGATTGCTTTCGACGCCATTTTAAAACTGAAATTGAATATGAACTGATTTAAGTCGTATTCAAATTTTTTTGATCAACTATCGACCGTCAATTAAACTTGAGTCGTGAGAACGCGATTTGATATGTTCAAGTCGTGTGCAGTCGATTCGATAATAGGTCTTCAGTTGAGTCGGTTAATGAATGTGTAAGTCGTAACTATGTTACTATGGTGTGACTCTTTATAATATATACAAAAGCCGTAATTTACCTCTCATTGGCTTCATGCATCTCCACCCCTGTTATATAATATACATTTGTGTATGAAATTATTTCAAAAATACTTAATCAGATAAATTATATATTGATAGCAATATTGAAATGCGCTTGAAGTCTTAGTTCTGGTCAGCTGTGTCCAGAAAATTGTTCGATGAAACGAAATGTGAACGTCCGTGGAAGGTATCACATGCACAAATAAGTCGTGATTCGAAACCGCGAACAAGGAGAGACGCGAAACAAAAAAGAAACCAAATTGAAATCGTGACTGCGCGAGAACCTGGGACCTTACAGACTTACAAGGTTAACACATTTCTACTATTCAAATAGTATACTGCTCGAGATCGACCGCACCGAAGTGCATCTTTGCTGATATATTTTATATAAAAAAAATATATACATATTATGACTTCAAAGCAGTCAGAAGTGATAGTTTTATGTGCGAACTGTACCGTAGTGAAATAGATAAATAAGTCAAAACGAAGCGATTCTTCAGGACTAATAAAACTCACGATTAAGCTAGCCAAAGTGATTAGAATTATTTTAATGAATTCTTAGGATCTTAAATTTTAGTTGATATAGTAACACATAATAGTAAGTCAAATGCAATAATAATAATTATTTAATTTAATTATCACACTGCAAAGTTTTGAGATGCGCATTGTATAATTATTAAAACGAGGTGTATTCACTGTTTTAATATTGTCACAATCAATTATAATCAGCCAACTGAGTAATTGTTCAGTGATCACTATAATCGGATCACACGGCAGCTTTGAAATACAAAATGTTTCAGAAAAAGTATGATACTCTCCGTTCACTAATATGACCTTTAAAAATTAACCAACGCAAATGGAAGTAAACGAAAATCGATTTTTAATTCTATAGGATATGCGAAATTGAGAGATTTATTGACGCTTCCAAATTTATATTTTTATTTAGGATCAGCATTTTCAATATATTATTGTTGTTAGTTATTATTGTGCATCGTTCATAGATTGAAAATGCTAAATGGAGAATGACCTGATTACAAATAACAACTCCCGTAAATTCGTGTTTAAATAGATGTATGTGATTGCACAATAAATACATTTAATTCGTGAAATATTATTGAAAGTCTTTATCTTTATACACTCAGAGTATGAAATTGATATCATTCACTTAACAATATGTGTTGCAATTTTACAATGCAGTTTTATTATACAAAAATTTTTTCTATAAATTTTGTTGCTGGAACAATATGATTGTGTAATAATACGAATGATTTAGTAATATTTTAGGAATATTTACTCAGAATCACCGTTTTTTTATGTTGTGTATATGTTTTGGTATTACTGAGTATTTTTTTATTGAAATATTGATGATAGTACTTGTAAATGTCAGTGACTTATGAATAAGTTACATACAAATGTTATTTGCTTTTTTTATTATAAGTATATCTAACATTTCAGGCTAAAATTATTAATTATAAATAAAAAATATCATTCTCGGAATATATAGATGAAAAACAACATAGTACTAAAAATCTAGCTGACCAAACCACCGCAAAACTCGTTGTTATGACGATGTAGTCCAAAAATAAAGAAGAATTCATTAATTCAGAATAATAGGCAAATGTTTAAAAAATAATTTAAATACGTATATTTTTTTATAAAAACTACTGCGACCTTGAATGTGTCAGATATTTTGATGATTTAAATAATAAACGAGCGTTTTTTTTTTTTTTTAAATACTTGATGTTCAAATTAGAAGGTAGAATTAGTATTATATTATTTGCGTGTTTAAAAGCTTGAAAAATGAATTGCGTGACGTGAGAAATGTGCCGGACGTCTGAAGCTTATCAGGCACCGTGAGTCTCACGTGCTGCCCGCTGTGTGCTATATTTTATGGGGGGTTAAGTGATTTAAATTTGACGAAGCTAACAAGATATACTAAATTAAAATATATATATATTTACTTAAGGCCTAGCTATCGCACCCCATGTAGGTTCTGCCACCCATGTGCCGTGCACCTCACTTAAGCTGCCCTCGACTATTTGACTTAATTTTTTAACAAAACGAGGCAAAACAATCCATTACAGTTATCAATTAATCATTCTTATCAATCGTTATTTTGAATAATACAAAAAAGTCTTTTAAGAGACTATTATTTTTGTAATAAATACATTAACATATTATTATGATATTAAACAACGAAATGCAGAAGAAATGTGTGAAAATCCATTCCTGCAATAATTATAGGTAATACTTTACATAGCCCAAGAAACATTAATATCTGGGGATACATCTAGATTCTAGATGTTCCTTGGCCTTCATAAATCAAACATATGGCATCTCCAAGAATAGCTGTCGCCAGCAAGTTTTCTTGAATCTCCACATGGCATTCTAGCATTCACCGAATACTCAATAAAGTCAGTTTATGTTTACGCTTTCGTCCTTCAGTAAATTGTTTCGAAGCATGCAAGAAAAGTCACAAAAGATAAAAACGACAATGATCACTCAGGCGGCAATTTAGGTCTGGAACTTACCGATAACACAATGCGGTACCTAGCTAGCAAATACATACAACATTATTTTATTAATTCAAGGATTTCCACCACTAAGCAATTTGCCTCTAGTATGGATGCATTACTGTTGGGGAAAAAATCAATTATACATATATTGCCTGATTTTTGTAATGGAATTATGATTAAAGTGTGAATAATTTGTAATGAATTTTGTGACTAAGTAAGAACATTCACTGTTAAAACGCTTTATCGTTGTTTTTTAAAAATGAGCTTAATCAACACGGATGCAAACTTTAAAGAACACAAAAATCTCTTATAGTAAATTTTATTAAGAATCAAATTAAAAAATATACTATAAACAAGAATTAATAATGATATTGATAACCAAGAGTATAAGTATAATACTTAAAAACCATATATAAATAATTTAGTCACCGATACACAATGTTTGTCAGAATTTCATGAAGTGAACTTTGACAGCGTATTGATATTACTTTGTCTTACATGAGAATTACTTCAGCTGTTTCTTCCGTGACACCTACTACATACCGCTTATTAAATATAAAATAAAGCCCATACACATCACTGTATAAATATTTAAAATTCATCATGTCAGAAAATATTTCTCATATCTGCCCTGATTTAAAATTCATTGTAGTTCAGTTGCATATTACAAACTCAGCTGAATCACTTTTATACGGTTACATGTTTTTGTAAAAACAAGGACGATATATTATAATATATGAATACAGTGATAAGACAGCGTAAACACGAACAGATAACAGTTGCATGCTATATGATAATAGATGTCTAATATAAGGATATGATGGTAAAGAGATGCCACGATGACGCTAACCCCACCAGAAAGCAGTTAACCCGTCAACTGAAAATACATTAAAATTCACTTTTGAAGAAAATCTGCCCGACTGGTTGTTAGCGTAAAAAGTCATCAATCAAATGCGGTTCAAACACCGTCAAACGCCTAGACGTGAGTAAGCACATATTACATAAATAAAATACATACATCAATTTCAGAGTTGTGAACAGCAAGTTGGTTGACCTGTGGGCTGTATTGATCGAATTTTGAACATACTCTAAGCAATCCCACGTTTTTCATTTTACAAAAACGTAAAATCGAAATCAGTGAAAGTTGTCAGTTGAAAGACCGCGTTTTTGTGTCGTATCAAAGGTATTGAATTCGAAGGTGAAATGTATGCACACATTTCTGTAAAAAGCTTGTTTTTCAAAAGATTTTTTTATCGTGACAAAGTATGTATTTACTAAATCTTGTATAACATAGCTGCAAAAATTTCCATGACGAAATAATTAATGTCGATTGCAGAGCGTCAGAAATTAATCATGTCAATCGCAGCCTTACACACACCATTGTGTAGAAAATCTGAATAAAATGCATTTTAAGATATGAGTAGTATTTTGTTTAAAACGTAACAATGTTAAAATAAATTGTTTTCTACAATCCAGTAATCTCCACATACGGCTCAACGACATATACCACGGCGTAATTATCGTGAATGGCTCTTCGGCGAGCAACAAGTAACCTAAGCCCAGCTAATGAAGACTTGATAAGTTGGCGTTCGCTGAAGTGAGCATTATTTCTATTATAGTTGTGCCATAACCTTCTTGTTTGCCGTTCGATGCTGTAAATTGCATTAAGTCAACATTTTTTTCTGGAAGTGACTCTATACGTCAGTCCAAATTAAGCTAGTTTGAAAGCCGGTCAGAACAGATACTCTGTTTTCTACAAGTAACAATTTACGAAGTATTAAAACTGCAAAAAAAGTGAATCATTTACGCATTGTTATATTCGCAGTGAACGGGTAAGACACCATTGTGATTCATTGTTACCAGGCAGCGTGATAAGCCGTTCCAACATTAAATACATTTGTTCAGTTGATAACGTTGATAACGCGTGTATATTTTTATACTTGATAATATTATTAAAATGAAACTTCTAATACAAGGTTCCGTTGACATTATGATTAAAAAAACGAGTTATACTTTCCAATAAAGGTGTTTATAAAGCAAAAAGATTTTCAGTATAGTTATATATTATACTTTATCGTATGGCAGATATGATAATGTCTATCATGCGGTTAATCTATGTGAAACTATTGTTCGAATTGATACATTTTTGTAAATTACTACAACTTTGAAGTACATAATTGTTTTTTTTTCAATATCAATAACACATATAGTTAGGCCGTATAGCTGTAATACTAACAAATGTATTAATAAATCAAATGCACTTTAGAGAGGTTGGTAAATATTATAAATAAAGATGTATTATAAAATTTTAAAAATTAATAATATTTAACTATTTTCGAACTGTATATATTATAGCAGTTAGAAACAGAATTTCAACAGAAGAATAAAGCCATTATCACATGTAAACAAAAAAATCTTACAAATGCCTAATGATTCATACAGTTAGCTTAATATTTAATTTATGATTCCCAATTGAAAAAGAAATGTAAAAAAACATACTGTTTATGAAAGCAGAAAGCTGTTAAAGTAACCGTAAAGTAAATATAATAAATCGATAAAGCATTAGCAAAGTGATGGAAAATTTTGATTGACGTTGGTATAAAGGCCTTCAGTTAGAATAATACTACTGGAAAATAAATTTCAAAACTGATAAGGTGAAATTATGACAGGAAAATTTGCAAAATGACTAAGCATTATACTAAAATATATGCATATCGTTCTGTGATTATTTATATTGTTATATGAAGAAGATAAAACACGTAAATACTAGATAATTATTTGATTTCTCTTGCAAGTGCAACGCTGAAATCTGTGATTCATTAGATGTTTCATTAATAATGTTTGCTGCATTTTCTTACTGATTTAATTCAAGCAATGAGCGGGAGCTACGGCTGGCTATCAATTAAATAATAATGATCACAACACATTTTTGATTATGGAGGAATATTGTGTATTCTTTACGGAAATATTTAGAAAGAAAAATCATCAATCTTCAAACTGCGCTGATACTTTGAAATTAAAAATCATCTCGGAATTTCGATTATGTATATACACACATACATCTGTCGAAAACATGAACAAATAGCTCAATTTCTTTTGTCTACATTTTAGATTGAATTTAGAAAAGCTTGAGTTCTATATTCTATGTAAGCACAAAATACTATTTCCTTACTTAATAATAGGTTTAGAAAGTCCACTTCAGTCACGAGTGCAAATCTTGCAACTACACACATCTTTTGGAAATTAAAAAATGCAAGGCTTAGTTAGTGTCACATTGATTGAATAATTGGTTGTCAAATAATCATCATTATATTAATGAATTTAAATGCTTATTAATAAACATCGTAGATCAACTTCATGATGACTGTTTGTTAATGACGTAATGCTTTTCTAAAAAACATTTTTTAATTAAAAGCCAAATATTCTTATCCAAAAAAACATGTTTTTTTAAAGCTTTCTGACTTATTTTGATCTGAACACGACGGTCGACAAATCCTTCTGCATCAACCGATTCACAAACGTTTTATTGAGTGTGTGCTAATGCTGAACCGATGAAATTTATTTATCCATTACACTGAAATCTCTGCAAGGCCATTCGAAATTTTAAGAAATACGTTTCGTACATTTGTAATTCACATTATCGCCAGGCTTAGTGAATGTACCTATTTCCATTGCTTTATTTTTATAGCCCCAAGCGATCGCGCGTTCACGTAGTTTTATCATTATGAACCACGTTGATTACAATATGTGCGCCAAGTATACACAAACACATTGTTACATTGTTAATTTATAATAACAATTGTTACATTGTATAAATAAATGTTAATTGTTTAACGTTCTGATTATAAATAAACAAAAGTAACTTACGAGTATTATTATTATGTTCCTTCATTCTTTAACCCTTTGAACGGTGTAGAACGATATATATATATATATATATATTTATATATATATGTTCGTAATATCAGTGAGAATTGCTAATAACGATAGTTTTGAGTCTAGGTTCGTTTTTTCAAATCTCTCGCAACGAATTAAATAAGTTGCATTTTTAAAAAGAAACCGATATTTTTTAATCAAAAATAATCATAAATGGTAGTATTTTTGGTTTGTTATTTTATTTCAGCTTAGGATTTTGAAAAAATGTCACAATAGGTAAAGACTAAATTATAAAGCGAAGCATTTTATGAACTACACTTGTTGTGTTTTAAATAGAAGCAATTTTATCAATTTTATCTTCTACTGCTTATTGGTATATAGCTATTTAAAAGCTATTATTTAATGTAGGGTAGCCGATGTCCGGCCACCGAATTGATTGGTCTGGCCCAATTGAACCTTATCGGTGACTCAAAATTTAATCATATGTTTATGTTTTTATGACCAGTAAATAATATATAAATTTCCGTTGACAGAAAAAAGGTTTCCCATCCATGATTTATGGTCACAAATTAATCTAAAAACTACTGTGCTTAATATTTTTGAATTTCAGATAAAATATCATTATAACTATGAAGAGATAATGGTAGTTACAGCTATGATGCTATTTTAATAAAAATAATGAACTTATAGAATTAAGCCATCGATCATAAACTATTTCGCTCTAAAACTGAGCTCGAACAAATATCTATAATAGTCATTATTTCATACAAATTCAAAAAATTAAATTATTAAACGTATTAACACTTAATATACCAGAAAACGTGTAGAGCAAGGTAGCATAACATATAAATGTTTACTAAGTTATTTAAGTAGCTTAACATATTTATATACTATTCATAAGTAAACCTGCCACTTATACTTTTTAATTTCCAATTAACTACGTAAATATTATAGCTAACCAATTACTTCTCAAACTATTCATCTTACGGTATCTATAATAGATATCTGAAAAATACAATGACAGTTCAAATATTCTTATTTTCATTGAGCAACAACACATCATTTGCCAATAACGTAATTTAATTTTTTTAAATCCTGATTCGAGTATAATAATTTTATTTATATTAAATATAATGCATAATTGCTAGAGTTATCGGCAAACAAAAATTAAAATTAGTGCTGTGATCTTGAAAGTTGTAAACTATTAACAGTATTCAAGTGATTTTTGGAAAATGCCAGCCACATGTGTAATGTAAAATAGATTATTAAAATAATGAGTGTGTAATTAGACTAAATGATCTTTTTTTGAACCGTATCTTCATTTTCTAAACAATGATTAAGTATTGCCCATCATCAGTCAGTGTCATTAGTCATATTAGTTAAATGTTATCTGCATAATAATCTGAGTCTATTTTCTAGTCAACACTTTCAGTTCACAAAAATGAGATGCCGGCTGAATAGTGTCGATAATTAAATAAATTGCTTATTCATCATTTGCGCATTGGTAACACCATTGTCAAAATCACAAAGCACTGATACTCTTTATTAATTTCTAGCTTCGCGGTCATCATCTATTATTTTCAGTGAAAAATTACCTCTCCTCAGACATGGTACTACAATTAATACGTGTCATGGATTACAACATGACCATCATTCACTAAAATCGATCCAAGAAATGAAGGAAGATTAGCTTTGAAATATTTGTAATTGATTCATTTCTATTGAGATTGCTTATAGCGATCTAAATTTTACATTTCGGTATATTCAGCATTTATCAAACGATGCGTAGGCACAGGTAGATACTACGACATAGTGAAAGGCGATAAAAAAATAGCTATAACTGTAAATATCAAAAAACTAATTTTAAATAAATGCTACTAAATAATCCGATAAATATTATAATAATTCTAGAAGAAAGAATATTTTTGCCTACATATATAATATTACCATAGTGTATGGCCATCTATAGATGACGCGATTTTTTGTACTAATTTATAATATCGACCTTGCTTCGGCAAAAGGTATTAACCCTCACAGAAGAATGATGCCGTGAAGCAGTGGCTTACCTACATATTCAGCGTCCTGGATCAAATAAAATCACTGCGCCCCCCTTGTTTCTGGCGAAATTTGCTTTCCGTTGAGAAACAATGTTGCGTCCTTCACAAAATTATATTTTCTCGTTTCTTTAGCTCTCGCATTGTAATTAATATTAAAGTGTGCCTTCTATCTATGCAGATTTTAATTTTGCGCCCCATTCATGATTCGATCGGCTGGAGCAACTGCTCCAACCGCTCCTCGATAGCTATGCCACTGTGGATTAGCAATACAATATATTCCTTTAATGATATTTTATTCATCTTTGTTTAATTATTTTATTTATTTCAGTAATCTTTAAATAGCTTCTTTATTTAAAAGGTCTTACTTACCTTATATTCGTATATTACGTGATCTACCTTATAATATCTGAGATAATTAAAAAATACATGTTCAATAACGGAATTATTAATTAATACAAAGCATTAATAACTGACATGATATATTTAAGGAGTAAGTAATGAGGTGTTAAGAAGATACACAAATTTTATTTAAATACATTATATTAGAGAAAATATTTTTAATGACCCGCCAATTAAAATTATCGTAATAGGACTACTTGACTTTTATGATTATTTTATAACTAATAATAATTCGTACTTTTGGGCATTTGTGGGTAGATAATTTTGCTAAAATAGGATTTACGAGTTACCAACATACCATATTAATATGATTTGAAAGTTTTCTTGTGCGATAGGCGTTAGTGTGTTTATTTATTTTTAATTCAGTTATCAATCTATCTATATCGATATCGATATTTATTAAGATTATAAAATATAAACAAGTGTTATTATTTTAATTTTATGACATCTTAAATATTGCGAAAGTTAAAAATAATCATTAACGCATATTATAAATTAAAAAGGTTCTTCTGTGCGGGGATGTTTTAGATCAATACATGAATTATTTGTATGAATGTTTTGAACTATTATCGCAACACGGAGCTTAAACATAATTTATGTTGTTATTTTCAAATTTATGTGTACAATACAAATTATGTATCAGTTTTTATTAAATATTTTTTCTTAAAATTTGCAATCTTGTTTTTACACAATGTCAATAACACTGTACTGTTAAATGGTTATCAACTAAAATATAATAGAAGTATATTAAGTAAATTTCAAATTTTGATTATTATGTAAATGAAAACTTTTATACAATACGATAAGTCCAGATACAAAAATCAAACATCGGCCATCGAGCAATTTCATTCTCGAAAACGAATTCTATATGAAAATTAAATAGAAATACTTCAGACCTTCTTTGATACAAAAAAACTTATGGCTCATTACCAAAAACCATCACTAAAATATTTTTATATGTGTTTTTTAACTAAAAAGTATGGACTGGGGAGTCACTCAAATGAAGAAGAATTATTTGAAATTATTCTGATTTTCTCATCATCGATTAGCAAACAGCATCGAGAAGGACCTTTACATCTATGAGATTCTTTCATCAATCACGACATTGATAAAAGCTGATAATAGTGATAATAATGATCACGCTGAGAAACTCTCATTTCTTATTTGAAAAACTGTTAAGGCAATAAGACATGTCATTTATCAATCGCATAACAGGATATAACAATATTAACAATACATTATACTATAACAAGGCAAAATCTAACGGTAACTGTTCGTATTAAAGTGACTAAATAATTTTACGACCCGTGAATATTAATTACACATTCGTGGCATACGGGTACCCTTAGCTTACATTTCCACAGAGTATAAAACACGAACACTATGTCAGTAAGTAACTTTGTATGTACTAAAATTATTACGGTTGTCATATGGTCAGATTTCAATTTAAATTTGCCTATGTTCACCTGGTCTAATAGCTAATGTGATATTTCTTATAATACTAGGTTACGGTTATGTTACAATTATATTTCTCCATATCTGCCTTCTAAATTGAATACTTTCAAAATTATTACATGATAAATCAAATATGATACTCCCACTAATATACAGTGAACCTTGCGTTTTGAAGGAGATGCCCAAAACTTATATTAATATCGAGCTGTTTTCACATAAATTGTAAATAATTGATGACTATTTTTTATGCAATGCGTACGTTTATTGCGAAACAAGGATCGCTGCACATTTTTCATTGTATGTTTTCCATTTATGGTGATGTTGTAACAGATAAAAAAATATCGAAGGTTCACTTTTTCGTTTAACTGTCTTTGAAGCAAAAGCGCACTGAATAAAATACAGTTTAGTAGACCACCAGCCAAATGATGTCTCATAGATAATAATATCAAGGCGATTTGAGTATATTAATAGAGGATAGAGCCAGTCGAAGGTATTTTATAATATATTACTTAATATTTTCGACTGATGGTGCTTGATGGAAATTGATTTTAAATTCTAAA
>JAGVSQ010011118.1:0-12446 GCA_022683975.1 Rhyacophila evoluta
GACGACTAATCATCTCGAGGACCCCGATTTTGATCCTAGGTCGGGAGATTTTCATGTGGATCATGTGGACACCATATTGCGCCTCTAAGAGTCCCTGTCTCTCGCCAGTATTGTTGAATACTCTCAGAGGTTTTTAATTTCGTTTGTTGATATTGTTGTTAAAATTTTTTAAAAAGGTTGTGACGGAATTATTGAATAGTAAAAGTTATGCAGAATTTATTATCTATACATCGTGCGTATTTTGATAAATTCTTAGTTAGGGGTTTATCAAGTTTTTCTCGTTAAAATGATTATTGATATTACATATATATGATATTAAGACTTAGTGCTGATGCGGTAAATACTAAGTTAAATTGATGTATAATCCGGCGCAGCTTTTATATTGAGGCATATTTATTAACCCAATAAATGGGGGTATTCATGCTGTGGGACCCGGAGCGCCGGAAATATCAAAACTCTTTGAAAAATCAAAACCTAGTAAATACATCTTTTTTGGAAATATGTTAAGAGTACATAACAAAAACTTACCAAACAAGTATTCAGCGCATCATAAAAATAAAACTAAAAGTTTTACAAAACGACAAGTCTTGAGTGTTAAAGTACAGCGCGTATGTGCGCTCGATTTTTATAGCCGGCCTGCTGTGCACGGGATTATCGAGCATATTGACGCGTTTATGGCATACAACCGCGTAAAATTACATTTGATGCACTGTTAAGACACAAAGCAAATAGCATTTTTTATCCAGCAGTTATATTATATAACTAAACTTTGCTGACAACAAAAGCTGACTTAATGAAATTTTTCTTTTTAGGTTTAAAAAATATTTTTTACCTTTAGTACTATTAAAAGCTTTTTTAATTGCAGTGTTTCTCATAATTATGTTTTGACTTAACACTTGGCCTGCGGGAACCGTAATACTATTACGTCATTGTCTACTCCAACGGTTATCTGCCAGACTCGGAACATTCCGTGCCTCATATTTTAAATATTTTGACAGCCAACTGTAGTCAAATACTCTTTTATAAGAAACACACAAACTACATTTTTATAAGAAAACCAGAAAACTTTCTCGCTCTATACTTCATAAATGTCGTTACTCCTCATATCAGTTTACAAGTGTGTTAAGTTTATTCTATCCTAGCCTATCATTTAAGACCAAAATCGTCTTCGTTGGCTTAGCATACTTTTCTTTTCAGTTCCGGCAAAGAATTTTAAAAACTTTCGTAAGTTTTATATGAGTTTATTAATGCCGATGAGGATTATATTAATTTTTTTCTCAAACGTTAAAAATCGCAATATTTTAGCTTTAGGTGATAATTATATAAACTGCGACAATAATATAATACTGAGATATTGATAAATTGGTTTCCCATAGAATTTTTAGTACGATAAATAAAATAATGTTGAAATATTTAAAGTAATTTAGTAAATATGTTACTTTCACAAACGTTAAGTGCATTTTGCGAATTCGCCAAAAGTAGCCCGCAGGTTAAGTGTTAATATGTGATTATTTTAAATTGATAATTTGTAATATTCTCAACATGTAAAATACATTAATCTTGAAATTAAGTTACAAAGTTTTGGCTATAAAAGCTAGCTTAACAAATGTAGATTTATTCAATACATTATATTTGGAATGAATTTGTGATTAAGTCATGAAAACCGTCTAACTTTGCAAAATTTTGTTATCGTAGTCACGCATTCAGGCGCAGATCAAAAAAGCAAGAGGCCACTCACTAAATATGTTCGATCCGAACCGGTTGTTAAGTTACTGGCCGAGTTATTAAGTAGGACCACCACTGTGGAATACCAATGAGGAAACTTGTACAATCTTTGATATAGGATGGTCTGGTAGAAACGGAATGTTTTGATGGTTTAACTTACTTCGATAATATAACAATACAATATATATGATTGTCTTGAAGTATAATTAGTATTTTTATTTAGTTATCAAACCGTTGTCAAGAATATAACAAATTTAAGCCCAAACGAAATCTAAAATTAACGCGTATATTTTGTGAAGCAATACCGCGATATAAATAAATAGTCTCCGTGATATACGTTTTGAAGCCGGAGATTGCAGATTTGATTCCCAGCAACTGCTGAATTAAAAAAAAATCAAAATTAAGAACATGACGCCTAATGGTTTGATTGGCTGACAATCGATTCCAGTAAAAAAAGTCAATATATTGTATCTCAATTTCTAGTAAACTTTTTCATTTGACTTTTACCATAACGAAATAGCATTTTATGGTTAAATCTGTTCAGCTCTTATGTTATTATAAAATTTTTATCTTGCTCATTTTACTTCATACTATCGTATTTCTTTGCTTATCTAATTATTAAAAAGTAAATTACAAAATATGAATTTAATAAAAGATAGAAGTTTCTTTATTTACCGTGTTCGCTTTAAGCGTGGAGCACATGGATCTCAATAGTGCGAAGATCTCTCCAGAAATAAAATATCTGAATCTTTTCACTGTCGAGACTTATGAATGTCGGGTATTTTCGCGAGAATTGATTTTCAGTTAATTACTCAACCCAATGGGTATATCCAGTATTTAATCTTTTAATTTAAAAAATCTAGCTGATATGGAAATCGAACCTGCAATTTTAAAACGCGTGCGATAAACTCTCAACTACCGGAATACTTAATACATTATAAATATTAATAGTGTATTTGCATGAGAAACGTAAATTTCTTAATGCTAATTATACAAATAAAAATGATGAAAAAAATATTTGACACTTCTTTGTCGTAAAAACATTGGTTTCATAAGCCTATTACATTATATAAAGAATGAAGACAGTCAGAAGAAAATCAACAAAAAGAGCTTTTATTCAATGAATAAACTTTGAAGCACAGATTTATCGAAAAATTACTCGATAACGATTATTATTACAATAACAATCATAAAAAGTTCTAAGAAGTGAGTTTTATAATGCTATATCTGTATTAAACTTATAATAAAGTAAAATATTGCCATTCATTAGTTAAATAAATAAAAGTATGAGATAGAGGAGAATAGAAAAAGCATATTTGATTTATAATCGGGAATTTTTTAATTGTAATATCAAATGGCTGAATTTTTTATAAGTATTAATTAATTATGTACAACAACCTTGCCTTTCATTTAAATATTCCATTTGGGCTTAGTAGTATTATATTTTGCCTCAGCCTGTTCTTGTAGAGAAACTTACGGATGGAATGTTACGAATCCAATCTCCATTTGTCGGGCAGTTAGGGGATGGTTTTGTACAAGGGATGAAGGGTTTTAACACGTTCAAGCGATGCTAAGTTCCGTGCGAAAGAGGATCTATTCGGTAATTTCTTGTGGTTAAGTGTCTAATTGGTAAAATTGTGTCTAAAAAAGCACGCACTTATTAATTATTCACGTAAATAAATTTGTTTTACGAATATTCTGTATTTAGGACTAAAATTTTCAGAATTTAATCAGTAAACTAAATATTTAAAATATTGAAATTTCAGTTGCTTAAAAATCAAAACCATAAATCTAAAACTCTACAAGACTGAATTTTCCAGAAAGAAAACTTTTTCAGTTTCTCTACGTAAGCTTTATTGATTAATGAGTCACGACAAGTACTCGTAAATACTCTTATATTTCATTTATTTAAACGAAAGGACAATATTATGAATAATTTTTGTGAAAAAGAAGTTTGATTCTACGGAAACAATGACTCTTGATAAAATCTGTGCCAATGTAACTGTAATTGTAACTAACAATAGATATAATTTAGTGTATTACTGTTAAATATATTTTTCTACGTAAATAGTGAAGAGTTCAAAATTTAATAATTTACATATATAAAAGCCCTTTTCACATTTTGTCCTTTTCAACATGGACGACAATATTTCAAAATCATTCTGGAAAAGGGTATTATGTGATATTTTAATAGCGTACTATGATTTCAAACGTTAACATTGAAGACAAGTCTATATCTTTATATAGAACGTGTACGAAACTGAGAATGTTGATGTAACTGAATAGCGAAAGAAACTTAAAAGCTTAATAATTATGATAATTGCGAACATTAGTCTATTAAAAAATTACATTGCCTTATGTGAGCAATAGAATTAAAATTTTTCAGTTGATATACCAAACGATTTTTTAAAACTATAAAAGATATCCCAAGTAAATAAAATAAATCAGATAAAAAAACGTGCTAGTTTGAGATTACTAGATATTTTCAAGATTTCAGATACGTATAAAATAATTATTATATTCCTGATTGAATATTTATCTAAACGTTTTTTTTTATATTTGGGTTACGGTTATGGATATGGTTAACGTTACAAAATATACTTTTCCAACTAAAATATATTTGAAATAGAATGTATGAAATCAGAACACAGATCGTACTATTAAATTTATCTAATTAATACTAAATCATTTATAATATTTAAAAAATCATAAACTATTTGAATTATGTGTTCTATGTTCAGGATGTTCAAATTACGTGTCCACAAAAAATAGAAACCACTATCTACTACCACAATGCTACTGCTTCCCGGACAAAAACATGTTTATTCTCATTTAACTATCTATTGAAAAGCATTTTTTAAATTAACATAAATTCGTAAACTAGTCAAAAACTGACGGTCTTGTATACAAATTAATGACACTAACTGAAGATAAATAATTCTTTTCGTCTTTTATTAATATTATTGTTTTTGTAGTCTGAAATATGTGTTTTTTCCACTGTCAGATCATGTTGTATAATTATTATTTGATCCGAACGTGACAGTTAGATTTCGTTATATATTTTATACTAGTAAAATAATGATAGATTAACTTCAAGCATTATTTGTCGATAGTAATATAGTATGTTGAGGAGAATTGAAATGTAATAATTATGAAAAAGTGTGTGAGGAATAAGGCAATATTTTTTTGTTTAAGTTGAAAATGTAGTGTTAAATAGTGTAGGCTTTAAAGAGTCAAGAATAGTCACGCCTCACTGATCAATATCTCATGAAATGTGCCAAGTTACAGGGATGTAAAGTTTTGGCGTGGAGGATGCGAATTCAATACTAGAACAATCCTTTCGCCATGACATTAAGATAGTCCGATCAAGTCGGCTGTAAGTAATTCCATGCATTCAATTTGTTTATAGAACCTTTAAGGCTTCGACCTACATGCGAAGTTAGGCCTGAAAACTTTGTTATTTTACAGTTAGTATCCTCCCTATGGCCATTAATACTTGGAAGTAATTTTCAATGAATGTTCATGGGTGAATTAACCGCCGCAATCACCATCTGTCAATGTGAACGTATTTAACGTTTATGAGACTCATTAAAGGTTATATATTTAGCTTATAAAGCCTCTATTCACCCTTTCAGGCTACGTCTTGGCAAATTGAGGCGAATGATATGAAGGTCGTGGAGTACATAAATATTTTGAGCTATGAAACATTTTTTTATAAAATTTTCGCTCCTAAAGTGGAGTATATTGATCACCAGATTATTTTTCAGGAGAAGCGTATGTCAGACAATAATTACTTAGCCCAAATGTCATCTGCAGTTTTAGATTTATAAAAAATTGACAGACGTAGGAATCAAACCCGCATTGCTAGGGGCGCATGCTTACCTCTACGTTACTCAGCAGGCATGAAGCATGCTCATAGTATATTAAAACATATTATTGTATTAGTCAAATCGTCATTTCATTGAACTTGCAACCACCTGTTTCGTCAAAAATAGAACATATGGATCGTCGTACTATCAATATGTCATCTCCAGAAATGTTATTAATGTTAAAATTAGTGGAGCATATAGATCTCAACAATTTGAAAATGAGCAATCCAAAAATGTAGAATATGAATCTTTACATTCTCAAGAAATATTTTCGACGTGTATTGTTTATGAGAATCAGGTGTCAGCCAATTACTTTATCGAATAACTATGTAGTCTTTCATTGTTGGATTTTTAAAATTCAATAACTTTGGGAGCCAAGCCAATAATCTCCAGTTCTAACTCTGGTATTTAAAGCTGTAATATCCAGCATCAATTTGCCCGCTCATGTTTTTACTGTTCATAATAGAAAGATAGGAATGCTTTACGTTCAATGTGGAAATAAAAAAATATGTATTAATACACTTCCTAATTACAAAACAAATGTTACAATGACAGTGTTTATTACATTATTAATATAATATTTACATAAAAAAACCTTTATATTCTTAAAAAATATCCTTGTATATTCCGTAAAATTATTTATACAGTTTGTATTATTTGACAGTAGTGCGATGAAAGAGTTGTAATGAAATGTTTTGCAAAACAATAGTTAAACAAATCAATGATAAAAAACAGAAGTTTAGTTGTGTTATATTCAATACCTGAAAAAAACCCTTATAAAATATTCCAGATAACAGTACCCACTAAATCTTACCAGACAACTGAACTACCTGCATTTTCTCATTTCGCCTTTCGATTTAGGAAATATTTTCACGGTGCAAAAGCGAAACAAAATAATATCAAAGCTTCAAATAAGAAAGCTTTGACATGCAAGTAAAGATAACTTGATCCAGAGGAAGGTTCTCTATTCCTTTGGGTGCAGTGTGAAACTTTCCAGAGATGTACCATCGCCATTTAAATAGTAAACATCTAAGATAATATAATTTGCGATAGTGTTTTTTTTGAAAATTATTATTTATATTATTTTAGGTTGACAAACATTTTGGTATACGTTTTACTTGGTATCTGAATGTAATATCTTAAGTATTTACTCCTGCAGTAAAATATTATTTTATAATATAAAATTAGAGATGAATATTCTTTTTGCAAATTTAAAAGATTTATAAAGTATAAATACTTCTGGGAGAGCAAAAAAACCGATTGACCCTTGCGTCTATTTTATCAGCGATGCTCTACTGTTACGTATCATGGCAATGAGGAGATAGGAAAACAGACAATGCGTTATTGAAAAACGAAGCTGCGACGCTAGACCTGTCCTGGCCACGTGTTGCGGAAGCCTCACGAAATTCTTAACGTGACCTGCTTATTCTTCGAGAAGATTAGATTTTGGCATCTTAGAAGGTCATTAAATATAATACTATCTATAGGATGTATTTGGTGAAGCTGTGAATTTGAAGAATAACCTGAGAGTACGCATACTGGCGGGCGACATGAATTATTGGAGACTGCGTGTGATGTCCATATGCTCGACTTAAGAAGTGAATATGGGTGAAAAATAATGAGGTAAAGATAAAACATTTAAGTTAATAACTATGCTTATATAGTTCGTTGTAATTACTACGAATGAATAAAATACAATATAGTTTTATTTCAAAGTTACAAAGTATTATTTTATTAGGTAATTGTTAAATGCGTCCTTGTTTACAGATCTCCAAATATATTTTTAGTTGAGCTTTTACATAAGTATAGGAACCATCTTGTTACTGATGGCTAAAGTTTATTATCTCAATCTAAAGCTTATTGGATATATCGATATATGATTATCTTTCATATAATATTAGAATATAAGATAAAATATATTACGTATATTTGACATACGTACATAAAATATCTTGTATAAAATTTTTGTGGTTTGACGTTGTGAAGAATTCGGAGATAAAGAAGCGGATGGGGCATCAACTGTAGCCTTAAAAGTCATCCAGCAAAACTGACTGAACCTTCTTTATATCTTGCACAGGCACAATTCTGGTGTCATCGAAGACTTTTTTTATGTACCATGTTTGATCCCAAAGTGGAGTATATGGATCTCCGTAGTGTGAAGATGTCTTGAAAGCTTTTTTTTCATGAGAATTGTTTGTCATACAATTACTCAATCCAATGAGCATCTAGTCCTACATTTTTTGGATTTTTAAAAATCCGACAAATAGAGAATCGAACCCGCATTCCCCGTGAACGTTACTAACTACGCTACCCGAGAATTAAGGCCTCATCTAAGACTAGCAAGTACTATCTATTAGATGTACTGCGTGGAATTATGGGATACTAGCGTGTCCTGGGAAAATGTAAGATAGCTGGTAGGTAACAGAAATTACTAGAAGCCATACAGCGGACATATGCTCCACATATGGCAAAAGAGAAAGTATACATTATATTTTATAAAAAAAATGAGTTGTAGCATTCAGTGAGAAGTTGCAGTTTTCATTATTAAAAAATTTATATATCTTTGCTGGTAATATCGTTTAATACAATTACTTCAGTTCAACTCAGTCACATCTTTAAAAGTCAAACTGCTGTTTACCTCTTAGAGCAATGTTTTGAAATCATACACTGGAAAAATCTAGACAAATGGCATATAATTCCCTATATTTATTTATATTTATATATATAGACCATGTTTGCTGCGAAAGTGCAGCATATGGATCTACACAGTGTGAAGATATCCACCCCGAAAGTGAAGTATATAGATCTGCACAAGATGTCTTGACAGATTATTTTTCACGAGAATTGTTTGTCAGACAATTATTGAACCCGATGGGCATCCAGTCCTGCATTCTTAGATTTTTTAAATCTGACAGATGGGGGATCGAACCCGCATTTCTCGGATTGCTAGGCACGCATGCTACCAACAACGCTAACCAGGAAGACAATGCCGTAATTATTTATCTTTTAAAAATATTTATATTTGAGTTGCATCCTGACGTATCCTTCCATTTAATATAATATATACACTGAGAGGATTATATAAGATTACATATGACACCATACAAGATCTCTATTTAGATGAAAATTATCTTACGTCATACGAGTAATATTTTTATGAAAAGGTTAATAATTATTTCACTACAGTAAGCTATGAATACGTTTTCGCATCTCGCGGATTTCCTCTATTTTATTCGCATATTGATATTCAATTTGAAAACGGCTTCTGTGAGGTTAATATTATATTATGTTATTAACTTTCATACAACTTGACTTTGAGATATTAATTTATTGAATTCAAATACGTTACAAGTAGAATTTTCTTGAAATAATTTAGCCCGAATTTTGTAGGTATTTCGAAATTTTCAGAATTGTTTCAATTTGCATATCAATTTATTAAATTATACCTATTTTACATTATTCAATATTGCTGTTTTTATATTATTGTTTTTGTAACTCTTACTAAATAGTATTGGGAGAGTTTCCTGTCGTGTAACGGCGTTGAAATTGGCTACCTCCGGAGTGTCTGAATCTTGCTTGGCTATTTTTTCCTGTACCTTGGAAGACTGTTGGTATTAATGGGATTAATGGGGTGACTATTAATGGGATCTTGGTAAACGGAATCAAGGTGTGCTAGTATGATCTGAAAAGATACATAGCAACTAACAAGTGGAAGAGAAATTTAGAGGCGTCATATGGAGGCCACATGCTTGGCATAGGGAGCGTATACGCTATAGAGTGAACATTTTTTTTTAACAAGACAAATTTGAATGAATATATCATATTATTGCACTAGGAATCGTCAAAGGCTTAATATCTATGAATATTTTGAATACTTAAAAGCTGACAAGTAATTTTATTTATTTTTCTTACATGGCGACGGCGACAAAGCGACGGAAATGAAGATACAAAATAACTATAAATAGGTGAGTGAGCAAGTTATTGTGACAACAAGATGTTTTCACGGTGCCTAACCTACTCACTTGCTCATTGACCTATTTACAGCTATTTTGCTTCTATGTTACAGTCGTTTTGCCGCAGTCGTTCTGCTATCACGCCCGCGCATTAAGCGCATTGCAAATTTTTTGTTTAACGCATTTAGAACACTAAAATAACAAAAACATTAATATAATATTTTAGTCGATATTATATAAGTAACAGAAAATAACAGAAATAAATTGAAAAATAACATAGGAAAGAAAAGATAGAGAGTCTCTAATAATGTCTTATGATTTATAAAAAGAATTTATCTAATATTAATTAAGCCTATTGACAACTAAATAAAAATCTAAAAATTTCATCTATTTTTCACAAGTGGAATTCATTTCAGCATCAGCACATTGACAAAATTACTCCGATTGGAAGATATTAAAAAAAGACCCAGCATAAAAAGCATCGATAGAAGGGTTAAATAGTTCAGAGACGGATCGAGGGAAAAAACTGGGCAAAAAGCGATTGCTCTACAGGGTGCAAAACTAATTCAACGCGAGCGAAGTTTCTAGAAATAGGACGACAGAAAAAAAGCTGTGCTGTTTACCAATGTCGTATGAACGGGATATACAAGCGGTAATAAGGCTGAAAAGGAATCAAAGCCTTATGTGCGGAACCTTGTTTATTTGGATCAGGGATTTTGTGAACAAATATATTGGAAGGAAGGTAAATAAAGATGACGAAACGAAACAAGGGTGACATTTTCCCCTGAAAACATGCCATCATTTTATTTTTTAGTCAAAATAATGAACAACCGACAATGTGCGAATAATTAAAATATATTTAGCTTTTGACAAAACAGAGATCAATTTTTATGAAAATGTAATCTTAAGCTTTTGGCGCAATATTGGGTCAAAGTATTCTATATTATTATTTCTATGCACTAGATGTCTTCAATATTAATTCGTGTCTATCACAAATTAATACTTATGGCCAAAAAAAAATTATGTTTACTGTATAGTTACCAAAATACGTCATAGTTCACTGTTTACGGTTCAATTGTAATGCTTGATAATTAGTTTTATTGATAACTAAAACGGTTGAAATACTATTGATAACTCGACACCTTTAGACAAAACAAACTAAATTATAAAATTTAAAGTATTATTTTTCAATCGCTTTTTTTAATATTCAACATTTATTAGTTAAGTACGGAAATATTGATTTGATAATATTGCATAAAATACGTATATTAGGTACAGACCAATTTATTGTGCGTTGATGATAATAACTGTATTCCAGTGTTACAGTAACATTCACATGCTACATTTTATTATAATTTCACGGTTTTTAAGCTGTATACGTTCAGTATATATAATATCGGGGTGATTAAAATAGTAAAATATCAGTGGAATTGCAATATGTTATCAAAGTTCGCTTAGCAAATAGTGTACGATATCGTCCACAGCATTATCGACAAACATTTTTTAAATAACTGTAATATTTCAATGAAGTTTGTATGACATAATAAAACAACCCAATTAAATGCACAGTGTAAAATTATTAGTATTTAACGGTATATACTACAGAATTTATCAATTTTATTGTCATGAGAATTTCATTTCGTCTTTGACTTCATATATTTAAGCTTAATTTTATTTATATTTAATTAATTTATCTGCTCAGTTTAATTTAGGGATAACAGAGGTAAAAATAAAATTATGAGGTGACATCGCTGATAGCTATCAAGGAATTTCATTTATTGAATTCTAAATGGTAGATTAATTTTATCCGTAATTACCGCCATCTCTTGGCAATCTATAGTCAACTACAATAAAATGGTCCTTCACGTTCATAAAAAAATATATATTTAATTTTCTCTTCACAAAAATATTCAAAATAAATAATTCAAACGATATTAATATTAAAAAAAAATTCACACCAGCTATTAATAACTATTGAAAAATATTAAAACTATTTTATTAAAACAATTCAAATTAATTTCCAATTTATAAATCAGTTATCTTCATTTTGATTTCAAATCAATATTTTGTAAAATTTATGTTAGTTTATTTTTGAGGTTTGCAACATTACAAATATTATTTCATTTACCATGAATGGCAATGTTATAATATATCATTACACGACACAAACATACATATTATTATCTTAATTTAACGGCTTATTTATTCAAGTAAAATTATGAATATTTATTTCATACGTATTCATCGTATCATATTATATTAATTATTATTCTGAAGATTTATTTTGAGTTATTTATTTACAAATATTAAATCCACACCTATTATTGGGGAAAATACATTTTTAGTTACCTATATAAATCTTTTATAAAATTAAATTAATATTTTTTTAGATAAGTCCAATATACATACATATCATGAAATGACAATTATATTGTATGTTTTCCGATATAAATATTAATCGTGTAAATTTCTCACGATTTTTTTTAAATCATTTAAATTATTAATAAAGTATACATTTATATTTATCGATATAAAATCTCATGTAATATTAGCTTATGTGATATATATGTGTAATTATACTCAATTTATGAGGTAGTTTTATAATAAATTTATTACAGATATAGTAATTATATATATATAATAAAAAATGTGACAAACCTGCTGAGATGACGGACGCGTAGAAGAGAAGTGAAACCGGTGGCAAGCGCATGGCATACAATAGACGCGCATGGCGCACCACTCTGCATCTCGCTCTAACATATCATCACGACGACCGGTATCACCATCGCCACCTCTGTTATTCGTCTGAAATAAATAGAAAATAATCATAGTCTGGTACAATAACGTTGTTTTGCCGTAACGGCTCGTCGGCGCCGTGGCTTAGTTGGTTAAAGCGCCT
>JAGVSQ010011119.1:0-12446 GCA_022683975.1 Rhyacophila evoluta
GCTAACAGTGATCTCACATATGGAAGTTTACCAGTTTTAAATAATTTAGAATTCAGATTGAGTAAATAAGATACGAATTTTAGTCTTTAGGCACTAGAAGGTTATTTCTATGTAATATTTTGACTTTGGCTCAAAATCATCAAATAAACGTTGTTCGGACCTCCTGTAAAAAAATGGGTTATGTCCTTTTTCTTTTCCACCGTCGATATATTATAGTGTTCCTATTGATGAATATGTATTTTTTTTTCAATACATTATTCATGTTCAATTATATTTTTTTATTATGTACACTTAGTGACTGATAAACTGCTTACAGTATATTAAATTAACTCAATCATAATTCTAAAGATGTAAAGTATTTTCAAAACTGTCATAAAAGTTAATTTATATTTTTTTTATATTTGATACTATTCCATTTATCTTTAAACATGTTTGATTTTGTGTATATACATATATTTTTATACCATATTCATAATTCATTATACAGTCTAAAGATATCCACTCCGAAAGTGTAATATACAGATCTTTGCAATGTGAAGATTCACGCTAACCGTTATGTTACTGGGACGACATAAAGCCTGATAATTAAAGCCATACAACTTGTTTACTTAAGAATAAAAAGCAGCTTACATACCTGTGTATAATTCTCTTTAGTTTTAAATTTTGGTTTGAATCTGGTCTTATCAAGTTAAAAAAATATACATCTCAAGGTTTAATACTTCTCCCAATATGATATATATAGATCTTCACAATGTAAATATATCCACTCCGAAAGTGAAGTATATGGATCTCCGCAATGTAAAGACATGTTTCGATAGATTATTTTTCAAAATTATTGTTTTTCAGACAATTTTTTAACCCAATTGACTTCCAGTCCTGCATTTTTAGATTGGTAATAATTTGACAAATGTGGGAATCAAACGCGCATGCCCGGGATTTTGAGGCACGTACGCTAACTAGTGGGGAGACGTAGCTGTTTTTTGAAACTGTAAAAAGCTCTCTAATAGGTTGATTGATTCTTAAACTTTGAAGACACAGTTTGTCAAATTTTCACACTATTTATTTGACCTATTTCTGAAGTGAGTTTAAAGAAAAATAATAGTACGTTAAGTAATGACAACTCCTGTAAAATTGAACTGCCTGTATACTATTCATTATTATTTTATTTTATATTTACATGAATAAATGTGAAGAAATATTCGTTGAAATTTATGTGCAATTCCATCATAGACTGACGGAAACTGAGTAGGTTTTAATATACACTTAAGTTTGAAAAGCTGTTTGCTTTAAATACCATAAATCTATCTAAAATACTTGTGCAATAAACTAAACTAAACAATCCATACTAAGTTCCAGACTCAATTATATTTGTACGGTTTACGCTCGAAGCGGTACAAGATTCCTTTGGTAATTTAGTATCTGTATGTTCATAGACGGCCCCCATTCCCTGAGTAAAACCACAAGACTTCTCAACGGATTTGATACAATTTATAATCGTGGATATTTTAATGCGCCCGCATTTCAAGACCGGAGCTCACAAAGGTTCTAAGGTTGGCACCGTATTAATTCTGAAACTGGCATTGGCTGGTTACTGTATTAACTGGTATTCAATTAGACGAACTAAATTATGTATATGTCGTGAGTTCTCTCAATTAATATGATAAACACATGCGTTCCGGCAACAAAGATCACAAGTTCAAATCTTACAACTGTTAAATATTTCTTTAAATCCAAGACTATTCTTCTTCTTCTTATACCATGTTCGCTCCCAAAGTGGAGCATATGGATCTACACAATGTGAAGATATCCACTCCGAAGTTGGAGAATATGAATCTCCGCAATGTGAAGACGTCTTGACAGATTATTTTTTACGAGAATTGTTTTTCAGACAATTGCTCAACGGGTATCCTTTCCTGCATATTTGGATTTAAAAATCTGACAAATGTGGGAAAGAAAATATCATTCCCTAGATTGCTAGGATAGTTAAAATACTAACCTCTACACTACTAGGATACTACTGATAGGCTAAGCAATCAGATGATAATTAAACTTGACTTATTGATTACTAAAAAAAAATATACTATTATTTATAATATCAGCGAATTGAGCTTTGAGTTTTGAGCTTTCAAAACAGACGTCTGAATAACGTCGAATAAGAACGTCGAATACTGAAGGTGAGGTGAAATGACTTAATTAAGAGAATAGAAAAAAGGACCGGACATGGCATTTCTCTGTTACATTAAAGGGCATACAGTTGGGCCTGTAACTAGTTGGGGCACGTACTGCGGATGCCTTCAGAAAGCCTGGACCGTATTTGTCTCTTCTTTCGAGCGATGATATTATTATTATTTAAATAACACAAAAACATCTACATATACTATAATTACGTAAATTAAGTATAAAATGTGTTAATATTAATTTCTGTGTAATTTTGAACACTTCAATGTGTCCAGTTTTCTGGTTACCCAAAAAACGATATGTTTTTATTACTTCTTTGCCTGAATATGTGCAGAATTAAAAAATATTTTAGGATCGATTTTCTTTTAACTAAAACTTAAATACGTAGATATTTATATTTTTATTTAAAAAATACATCTTTCGCATAGATTTATTGAAATAAAGCTCAAAGTACAAATCAATTTGTGCTACTTCATCTAATACGTTTTAAGGGGGGGGAAAGCAACAGACACGTAACATACTGAAATTTACTAGTAGGCACTAAAATATTTTTTTCAGTAGATTTTCGCCTTAGCAAAAATGAATCCAAAATATTCAAACTTTCACTGAACTTTAACTATTCACACCAGCTTAATTTAAGAAATATACATATATTTTAATATAAAATATAAAACTATAAATGAAAGGAGTTATTGCCAATGTTCTCATCAAATGTTGTCTACCATTTATTTTTTAATAAGGTACTGGAAGATAAATAAAATGAAAGGTTAAATTAAATATTGTGGGATCTATAATTATTTGTAAGACCTTTTACTAAAAAGTTATTAAAAACCATAAAAACAAAAATGTTGTACGAAAAAAAAATTAAATAATTAATATTTTTCTCTGATGTTGCTTGATGTAAATATTTTTTCAATTCTAAATCATTTAAAACTGGTAAACTTTCATGTGTGAAAATAGTCAAATACGGAAGTTTACCAGTTTTAAATAATTTAGAATTGAAAAAATATTTGTTGTTGTTATTAATTAACATTTTATATATCTTTAAAAAATAGATTTTTTGTGGATACTTTTCAAATGTCGAGTTAACTGCCGAGCTAATGATTTGATAAGGCAGTTTGTACAAGCACATTCAAAAAAGGGCAATGTATATTTTCCTAAATGCAGGACTATCCTGCCAGTAGGCATACCAATGCGGAGAGCAATGGTGATGCTTAACGAGATTGCCTCGGATATTGATATTTTCCACCTATGTGATAGTGAGTTTAGATGGATGCTATTATATACATTATTAGAATAGTGTCTGTCTAACTAGCTTGTGCATTTATTTCAAAAATTCTTTCTTATACTTTTACAATAGTGCCTTTATTTTTTATGGATTCTCTTTTAATGTGTTTTAATATTTTTTTATTATCCGTTTTGTTTTAAAATCATTCACCATTAATATTCGATAGACAAATTCTAAAGCGACGAAGCGTTAATGCAGTTATTATTTAAGTTATTAATATTTTATATTAAGGCAATTAAGTATGATATAATTTAATTGAAAAAAATATTACTAATATTTATGGCTTTAAGTAAGCCACCATAAGCCTTTGAAGTAATAAATCTTTAAAAGCGTAATATTCATTACCATATAAATAAATATAAACAAGAAAATGAAAACATAAAGCGACGTCTAAATTTTATTCAAATCTTTTCATTCAAATACGGAGCCTCGTATTTATACAATTGATTAAAGCAATACCAACTTTTATCTCCCCAAACTTACCCCCAATTTCTTAACACGAGTAATATGAACATGGGGTATTTTTCCACACAATCTACAAACTTAATTTCATATTATTCTTTAAATATTACTTGATTATTTAATATTTATTCTATTTGAGAAAATGGAATAAATAATCTTTCATAACGAGAAGATACCTACCTTACCAGACCTGACTGGCCACATGTTGCGAATGCCTTAAGAGATTCTTAATTTAGCCTGCATATTCTTTATTTTAAGAGGTTTTTAACGCCCTAAAACAGAGGTTTACAAACTTTTTTGCCACAGTTTAAAGCGGTTTGAATACCTAGAAGAAAAAAAAACAGTGCAAAAACATGTATTGGTTATTTCCGCTGTGTTCATGGTATACGTTCGTAGTACCTAGTTTGAGATCCTAAGCCTTTAAATGCCGTATTATTTACAGAGTGTATTTAGCGGAGTTACGAGATTCAGGTACAATCTGAGAAGAACCACGAATAGGGCGGGTGATATTTGTTTTTAGAGACGGAATGTGGTTTTTATATGCGCCACTTTAAAAGGAGATATGAGAGGAGAAAAAGAAGAGAATAGTAAAAATATACACATGATTTTTGGCATAATTTGAACTTGGAAAGGCTTCTTAAAAAAATAGGAGAAAAATTGATTTGAGTGCATTCAAGACAAACGTTACAACATATTTTTAATGGTTTAACATGGCGTAAATTAATTTTATCAAACAATCTCGTTGTTGATATAAAAATGAAACACTTATTCAACAAACATTCGAAATCAGATGAAAGTGTTATTTGAGCTATCGTACAATTCATATCTTTCCATGAAACGATCATTAACTTTTGATACTCCAAATGAACCGTAAAATTAAAAGTCTATCAAAATTTTAACCACCATAAAATGAGATTCCAGTATTACAAACTCAATTAATCTTTAAATGGCAGTAAAATGTAACCCATATTTATATTTAACTGTGTCCACTACATCGTAAAATTTAAGGTATTGAAAGGGTTAAGGTGCTCCCGCATTCACCCTCGATTTCCAAGCTCACCCTGACGCTTGGCGGGGGTGGTAGAGGGTTGCCTAATCCTCGAAGCGTAAACCTCCAGTACTTTTTAATCCGTTTTGTGTTTCGTCCCAGACTCGCCTACCTCGCCACGTAAAGTCAATGCACCATTATTTATGACAGTGTCCTTCCTAGAAAAAAACTTCAGTCAATGAGAGCTATACACCGAATCATTAAATGAATTGAAGGATATACTTTCAAAGTGAGCTTATTTCACTGTGTCAAAATTTAAAGAGAATATTTTGAACATGCATTTAAGATTTGAAAATTTAACATTATTATCATTGGACTTGATGCAATATTTTTTAAGATAAGGCTAGACCCAAAAATGTAAAACTATCATCATCAGCATTTTTTGCTGGTATTACGAACGACGATATATCGATCTTTAGCATTGAAATGGTTATTTAACACTCGTCATTATGTACTAAAACAATACATTTGTTTCATGAGAAGGTTTGTAAATATAGAATTATACCTCGAATTAAAACAATAAGTAATAACTTTGTTAATTTTTTTATTAGTACAATACCAAAACATGTAATTGTTTCTTTTATCAGATTAATTGATATGTGATAAAATAAAGAAAAAACAAAGTAAGTACATCCTTGTATACACTATCGTTTCCTAAGAGCAATTACAGTCAAATATCATCAAGCAATAGTATTAATTTGATGGCTTAGAATCCGATAACTTTAACTACAGAAATGAGTTGTTTTTTTTTTTTAAGATTTCGTTATTTTACATTCTTTGCCACATGATGGTCAATCTTTTAGTTTTAATAATTTTTAATTAAATCATGATTAATGATTAATTTTAACTACATAAAGTTGCTTTTGTTTAGTATCAAAAAACATGGAAGACTCGTCTGTAATTTAGCAAAATGGGCTATCAATAGATATGTTAAAAATAATTGAGAATCGCTGCCATTGTATTACACAAAACTTCCACATGTACTGTGAAAAGGAAAAGCACGTTACTTTCAATTTTTCAAAAAAGCTTTTATACGATAATCAGATAGTATAAAACTCAATACACGTTATATCAAGAGGATGTAAACTGAAAATGCTGAATTAATGTCTAAATTTAGCTTTTAAGTTTGTAAAATCAGCGACCAAGAAAAGGGTCTTCTACCTAATCGACTTTACTGTTTTTTTTTACATAACTTATTAAATTAATATCAGATTAAGTAAATAGAACACCAATTTTAGTCTTCATACATTTTAGATTGTGTAAATGTAATGTTTCGACTTTGGCTCAAAATTATTTAATAAACGTTTTTTTGTGCCTACTGTAAAATTTGTTCAATGTGTGCTACGTCCTTTTTTCTTTCCAAATTCGATATAATAACGTATTTTTACTCACAATGTTATAACTAATTGTAAATATGGACGATAATATTCAAATAATAATTCTACACTAAAATAATATTCAAGAATGTACTTATGATCTTACGTGTATTTTAAAACGATGTGCATACTACAAACTGAAAATTATTTTGCTTTAATTAAAGGATTCTGCTTTTTTATATAAAGTTGTTTTGTTAGTATCTCTTTTTTTCTTTACGAAAAAAAATACATTTCGTCTTGCATGCGTTGCTGAAAAAGCATTTAAGCTACCAATTATCAAACTTTTAAACAAGCTTCGTTTATCGGAAGCTCTATATATTCGGCAATTTAGCAATGCATTTAGCTACATATATTTTGAAAATTATTATTGTTTAAAGAATTTAAAAGACGATAATAACAAAATACATCAATAAATATTTAAAAATGAACATATATAGCTTAAGTCAATATTGTATAACATAAGTAACAACAAATAATAGAAATAAATTTAAAAATACCATAGAAAGAAAAAAAATAAAGTCTACCAAGAAAGTTAGACAGATTCGTTTCTAAAAATATCTACAATAGTATCCATCTAAACTCACTCTTGCACATGAAGCATTGGCATCACTACTGGCAAGATAGTCCTGCATTTAGGAATAAAAAGCAGTTGATTTTCTCGATTTCTCAGATAGTTATCAGGGACGTATGGAACGAAATTAGCCAGAGTGGCAGAGTTATCAGTAAGAGCACGTATAAGTCGAAAAAAATACATCGCTTTGGTAAAAAAACACCAGCTTTAGTTTTCATGCACTTCAAATCTTCTTGTGTCTATTTAATATTTTTAATTTCACCCAAAATCATTCAATATACTTTTTAGTACCTTCTGTAGAAATTAGTTTGTGTGCGTAAGGTCCTTTTTCCTCCCACTGTCGATGTAGTAAAAGAACTAACGTTGAAACGCAGGACACTGCTATCTTTGAAGGATCGTATGTATAACAATTATTATATTTAAACAAATATTAACCATTTTAGAGTAGACCACTACAATGTGGCAGAATCTTAAGCATATATTCTGATTGTTGACAGTCCATTATGTAAATGTGGAAAGTAAAATGAAAATATCGATCACATTGTTTGACAGTATAATTTTTATGACACTCAAATATTGAGTATATCAAAACGTTTGTTCAAACTAACGTTTCAACTACCTCTTTCAACAGTCTCCACATGTTGCCATCATTAAATCTAAATGTAAATTAAGTACTTTATTTTTGAAAACATTTATCACTTTTTTGGCCGGAAAACTTTAGATAAGGTTTTGACAGGCTTAATAAATTACTATGTATTATTTAATATGTCGATTTGTCAACACAATATGCGAGCTATTTTTTAAAATGATTGTTAATAATATTAGTTTTCAGATTTACAAATTCACGCCAATAATGAACTCGGTGTATTCGCTTAATATTCGAAGCCACTTTATTCGGATGTTAATATACAAAATTGAATTTTAGAACCTCATTTATATTACACTATCTTTTATCATAAAAGCCTCGTTTTATTTTAATACTACAAAAACCTTACCGAATGCATACTTTAGTAAAGTAATAAAATTATATGGTGTTATATAATGAAAATATACATTAATATTTCACGAGGATACAAATAAATGTCCCAAGGGGTTCGCTGGTAAGAAGGATAAGGAGATAATCTTTTTACGGGGATTAAAAAATAAAGCTCCGTAAAAATCAGGCGGGAAAATATAAAGAAAGCTTTTTTTTCTTCTTCTTATTTTAACCGCAGCGTTCGGGAGATTTTTTTAAAGAAATACTTTTTTCTTTTTCAATAAAAAGGTTATTTGCATTTGAAATAATTCGGGTTTATAAAAGAGCAAGCAACATAGAGACACATTTATCGCTTCGCTACACTGAATGTCTTTCAAAGATAACACCGATTAAGTAAATTGAAATAATGAGATTATGCGATCCACGGATGGAAATACAATGAAAATCTATGACTGGCCTATAAAATCAAACGTCCGCTTTAAATGTTATTTATTCGGTGATAAAAACTCCGTGGTCAATATTTATACCAAGATCATTTTTTTTTTTTAATGTTCAACCACTGATTTAAATTACAATTAGATGTAGTTAAGCAGAAGACGTGCAAGCCACATTCTGATCTAACTGAGTACAACACGATTGAAATTTTAAAGAAAGAAATCGACATTTAGTATGATTTTTATAAAATTAAGACTGTAATATCAAATTTATATGCTTACATGGCATATCCTACACATTTTCTGATTATGAAATTATTGAAAAACTGTATACTACTTTATATGTAATTGAATTTTTTGTGGCTGCTAATTAAAATTTTGATCGTTGTATGTTTGTGCTTTTATTAATATTATATTATTCTTTGCACATAAAACCTTGGAATTGTTTATACTTAGTTTATTTTTTGTTTATAAATAAAATAATTTATCGGTAAAAGACAACTGGCATATAGGTTTATTATTGAAAAATGTTTAAAAGTGTCATTATGATAATTATTATAATATAGAATGCGTTTGGTCAAAAAATTATTAGTAATTACGAGTATGTAACCTCATATTTAAACTTCAAAGATAAAATTGATGCATTGTAGATGAAGTCCGTTTGTCTAGTCGATTTCAAAGTTGAATTTAAATACTAATTCAGGATTTATAGCTTACATCCTTTTAATAGAACATGGATTGAGTTATACATTGTGATAATAAAATAAAAAGATATTTTAAAAAACCGTAGGTTACGCGTTCTCTTTTTTCAGTCGACATACATATTTTATAACTGTAAAATATTTCATGAGCGACGAGGCACATTTCGACTTAGTTGGCTTTATTAATAAAAATAAATGCCGCTATTGGGGCACTGAAAATCATCAATTGATACATCAACAACCATCACATTCTCGTACAATGATTATATGCTGCACCGTTTGGGCCAGCGGCATTATTGAACCATATTTCTTCACAGTTACTGGTGATTGCTAGCGCGACATGTTGGTAAACTTTCTTGTTCCCGAATCGGATCAATTGTATCTACTAGTACAGCTCACGTGGTTTTAAGACTATGGTGCCAAGTCACACAGAGCTCGTGCTACAATACTAATTTTACGAGAAACTTTCCCATCGGCCTGGATCATAAAACACACCTTATTGCTGTAATTTTTTTATATCATATTCGCTCACAAAGTGGATCATATGGATTCACACAGTGTGAAGATATCAACTTTAAAAATAAAATAAATGGACCTCCACAATCTTAAGATGTCTTGAGAAATTATTTTTCACCAGAATCGCTTGTCAGATAATTTTTGAACCCAACGGGCGTCCAGTCCTGCATTTTTTGATTTTTAAATCCGACAGATAGGGAATCAAACCTGCATTCCCCGGATTACTGGACGCGCATGCTGCCAACTACGCTAACCGCTAATAATGTGTTAAAAATGATTTGAAATATTCTAAATCCACGATACGTCAATTTTATTACAGTTTGAGCCGTACGAAAATTCCCAATTTTTATAAATCATATTCCCCAGATGAAACGAATGAGTGTTACGGCACAAAAATATCACATCAGCCCAGATCACAATTTCCCGCGTCAATTCACATCGTATTATTCGAATTTATTCACTCTATCTACCGGCGTCGCTTGCCATCCTGATACCTGTTCTCATAATTTTTGTACCCCTCCTGAAATTTCACCGGAAAGCTCTCCTTTTACCCGCGCACTACCACCCTTGCGTCTCATGTCATTTTACCGACATATTCCCCAGTCAGTTTGGGGAACGCAGGTATGTCAAATATTTCACTTTTATAACATACATGCAATTTTCAAAAGGCCTCTCTTAAAATTGGCAAATAGTTTGCTTCTGGTTTAAAAACGTAGGCATTCGTTCATTTAATCCAAATTTAAAATACGAAATACAAAAAGTTTACAAGCTTTGTTAAACAGTTGAAAATTTGAATTTTTTAGATGTGTAATATTGGCTTTCAAATTCAACATATCCCTATATTATTAAAAATTATCATAAATTCATAATAATATCCTGCAAATGAATAGCATACATAATAATTAATACCATCTTTTAATGACGCTTGATAAAAACTGACTTTGAACTAAAAGCTTTGTGTGATCTTTTAACATACTATATGCATGTTGGAATTGGCAACTTGGTTTGGATTTTTGATAGTTTATAAATAAATGATATATAGGATAGTGAAGTCAAACCAGTAAGTTAATTTATATTAAATAAGAATAAAAAACACTAATTACTGTAAAATATATTCTTTTTCTTTCATATCCGCTCCATAAGTTAAGCATTTGGACACCACGTGTCCTCCACAATCCTTATCACCCGCTAGTATTTTTGCGTTATCCCAGGTCATACTTACATCCCGGAACTCCGCCGAATATATTCTACAGATAGTATTTAGCGGCCTTCCGGGACGCTGACAACCGGTCCGCTTAAAGAATAAGCAGGTCGGGTTCAAATTTTCTTGAGACATACGCAATATGCGGCCGACCCAGGTCCAGTGTCGCAGCTTCACTTTATCAGTAATGAGTGGCTGCATAGTCCGTTCTCTTATCTTCTCATTTCGAACGAAGTCATACCACCGTATCTCCAGAATCCGATTGCTTTGGGCCTTTGTTGGGTGCCATGTTTTGCAACCGTAGAACAGCACTGACAGAATTCAAAATGTATTTTAATATTTTAGATAAGTTGTCTATATCAATACGAGTATATAATATGTTAATAAAAAAGATAACCAAACATTGTTAAAATTATATGATTTTCTAATGAACATATATATATATATATACATCTACACTTTAAAACAGATAATACGTAGATGTCTTTGTCTGTCACAAAACCTAATATTGATACTGAAATTTTAGGACATTTTATACATATTTTATTTTAAATAATAAAATCAATTTATTGAAATCACAAAATTCCCATTATCTTAAAACTGTTTATTTGTTAGTAAGTGACTATGTAGTATTTAAAACAAAATATTATAAAATCTACCTACACGATAATTACGTAATTTAAGTTTAAAATCTCTTAATATTTCTATGTTAGTGTGAGCACTTTAAGGTGTGCGCTGATGTCTTGTGAGCACTTGTCATGTGTATGGTTGTCTATGCGTCCACTTGTCAAGTGAGCACTAGTCCGGTGTGCAGCTGTCTTGCATGAAGTTTTCATGGAACCGTAAATTTTTTGAACTTGTAATTTGAAAATTTTTCAACATGTCATAAATAAATAAGTGGATGTGTTCTCTGATTGTTGTGCTTGTAAATATAAGTAGTTTAGTGTGTGTGTTTGTCCTGAGGAATTTCTTTGATTGTTCTTCACAATAATAGCAAAAAAAATCGTTGTTTTATATCATCAAACGGCATCGCCGTGATGGATGACTAAATCCCCTACATTTTGGATTGAGTAATTTCCGATAGGAATTTCTATTAATATGTTGAAAGAGGGGGTTTTCCTGACGCCATCAAACGGCGCTAGAAATAAAGTCACGAGGGGCGTACATCAATTTTAAAAGTCAACGCTAAGTACCTCCTCAAGTCAGACTCTACTTACGAGTGTTCGATTTGCAAGGATAATTTATTCCTTTAATGTATTGACGGGACATTATTAAAGGGGAGATTTTAGATATTCACAATGAAATGCCACTGGAAGATAATTTCTTTGCGAACAAAAATCATTTAGAATGCTTCGAACGTTTCCATCTACATTAACTTAACTTTTATAGGCAGTATTACCAACATTCATGATTGTTATAAAATTCTTTTAGTTAGAAACAGATTTGCGTTAAATCTATAATATCTTGAATATCTTGATAAATTACCGTGGGCTTATCATAAAATTACATAGTATATTACCATGTGGTTCTATCCCTAGTTCCTGTACTCATCTTTGCGTCATATCCGGAGAATATAGCCACCACATGACTCGTCCTAGATTACATGTCACCCACCAGCCGCCTCGCATCTTCCTGGGTTCCTAAATGCAGGACTATCCTGCCAGTAGTCATGCCAATGCGGAGAGCAATATTGAT
>JAGVSQ010011122.1:0-12439 GCA_022683975.1 Rhyacophila evoluta
TTCTATTGTAACTTACTATTTATAGTATTAAATTAGTAAATATCGTTAGTGAAAAATAATAATAAGAGTATTAAAAAAGAAAAAAAAAATATCCCTAATCTATTGGAATTAATTAGTTTAATTATATGTATTAAAAAGAACCAAAGAAAAAAAAATGTCATTAATCGTTTAGGTTAAAATCAATTTCTATCAAGCACCATCAGTCAAAAATATTAATTCTTTAACTATTAATCAAGAAGAGTATAAAAATATGGTTTACAGCCAGGTATCGAAATAAATTTGCAGTATTAGTCTGCATATAATTAATTTGAATAGTTTAATCTATCCAAAGCAACTCAGGGTAATAAAGAGGGTAGTATTTTGTAAAGTTTATATGAGTATTGCTAGAAAGCTGGAAATAAATACATTAAAAAATATGTTTATACGTAAAGAAATTAATAAATATCGTAAAAATAAGGTATCGCAAGGTGTGGTAATGGATAGAATTTCTTGTAATGTAAAGAAAAAAATAGAATCTTAGAACTCGATAACGACTTCTTTCGATCTATTTTTATGGGTTTACATCAGGGTAGAGGATATGGGTCTTACTTTCTTGCCAATACGTGGTAAGCAGGCGAGAATCTAAATAAAGAATTTATCATGATTTGCATACATTCGTCGGTCTTTTATATAACCATTTGCTTAGATCCTTTGGAAGATATAGGCCGTACAATGTTTTTAACACCTGTCGTAAAGTAGAGAAGGATCTTTATTGAAGAAGAGAGATAAAGTACCTCAGCGAATTATTTAGAATGTGCTATAAACTAAAAGGATACAAAATAACATGTTATTAATGTCACATAATGGAATAAATGCAGTATTCATTGTAATTGTACTGTACTATTTGTTCAAAAAATACGGTAGAATTTAATCATACGGTAATGAAAAATTATTGCTCCGATGGTTGAACCGTGCGTTTTTTTTTTCAGTTCATTTCAGTTCATTTTCAGACACTCTTAATATTAGATTTTGGTAACCAAATTGTTTAACCGAGTTACAGCCAATTAAACTATGATAAATAACGCTCTGAAATTTTAAACGAAGCATTTAATAATAAATGTGTATATTTGATTAAAATTTTGTAACTGAAAGCCACCATAAATCATGGCTTTGTTAACACAACAAAATGATAACTGTATATATTATTCTCTTACTGTTAACGGATTTATAAACTTAACGCTGCGGATTTGAAGCCAACAGACAAGATAAAGCAAACGCAACATGTACTTATATCCGCTTTGGTTAGAAATTTAATGTGTATCATACGGGTTGTATTTACCCAATCTACCCACAGAGAGCTTCTTTGACTTATGTTAATTCGCGCGCTTTAGTAATGAATCATTTGGGACTACTTGTTGATAATAATAATTGTTACAGTATCTAGAGAAGTGATGATAAATATAATAGAATGGACATATAATATAATGGTATAGTTTAATATAATAATAATCTGTTTGTATTGAAATTTAATACTGACTCTGATAGTATTTGAAGTGGTTTGAAAGTATTTTATTTGCTTTTAAATAATTAATATTTTCGACTGATGGTGCTTGATGGAAATTGATTTTAAATTCTAAATTATTTGCTTTTAGTTTATGTTTATTATTACATAGCTGAGCGAATTGTTTGTGTCGAAAGATGCGTGTTTGAGTCCCTCGGCTTTATAATCAAATATGCAAGACATTTCATTCTATGGTTTGGGCGAATATAAAAGTCTATATACAATATTACAATATATTACTTTACATAAAGATACATATATCGATATCCATAAGTTGACGAGACATATCATACGTTAATTAGTTCAATTATTCAGGAGGACCAAAAACTCGTGGGACATTACGTGTTGTCAACTTATGGCCAGCGATATATTGTAGGAAAATAATAAATATATGGTTGACTTTGAAGTGAGAATATTAATTCATATTTTTGAAGATCCAAATTTTCCCATTTTGTTTCGAAATTAATTAACGGATTTTTGTTATGATGTCATCGTTATCTGATTCTGGTGATTGATTTATTATCATTGATTGTGTTTCCATACATAACTATTAGTAGAACTACCCGTTTTATTACAAACGACGTGAATTGATCGGCTTCTCATTCAAGTTAATGTAATTTTAATATTAATATCATATTCAAAATACTTATGATATCGATGTATGTGATTTTTCATTCAGTGGTCACCACAACAATAGATGACAATATAAAATATGATAAGAAGCTGAAGTAAATAGAACTACAAAACGTAGAAACGAGATGATCAAACTAAAAGTTTGCAAAAAACATTGCAAAATTTTATTTGCAAACATTGGAAAAAAAAGTAGTGCATTGATATAGACAGATATTGATTATGTTATACTCTAAAATGAAACCATATTTAAATTGCCCGCATAATTTCTTTGGCCGAAGTTTTATGGTCGGCATGTGCTATTTTGCAGTGTTTTGTTCTTGCTAAACGAAAATGTAAAATATGCAAAGATCATGGCTATTGGCAAAATTCCATATCGAAAATTGCCTTTTATAATATTAAATTTTGCTACAAGAGAACGTCGTTAAGTAAAGAATATTTGTAAAAATATTTTACAATTTTTCCAGCAGTTTCAAAATACTTCCATTCTGTGTGGGAGTACATATAAAGAATCAAAATATATCATTTTACTTATTGTATGACTAATCATAGGTCGTGAATAAGCATGTAATCGCTCAACATTAGAGGTAACGAGTTTGAGAATAGATAAAAAATCAACATAATTTTAATGGATATTTGAACCCAATACTTAGTATCCCTGGTGTATTATAATTGTATAATAATCAATCTATGTGGTAAGCATAATATTAAGATATTTTTATACTGAGCGGGTGGATCCATGTGCTCCACATAACTTGTAACGGAAATGGTGACAAACGTCTGTTTTAATTTTTTTTTCATTGATAATAAACGAGCAAAACTGCTTATGTTAAATTGTAAATGGAGCTACACACTTTCACGTTTGAATGCACACTTATTTTTACGTGAACATTACTTTTAAATCTGAAAACGGAATATCTACTAAGTTTAGACAATTACTGCGTATATTATTGCTTAATATTAACATGCTCGATTTGACCAACAAAATGCACTGTGGGTTTTGAAAGTTAATAGTTAATATTACAAAACGAAATTGACATAGTGGTTCATACAATTTTATTATTTAGAAAATGTTGGTAGTAAAATATTTAACGATAGGAAAATAATATTAAATTTATTTAATTGATAATTATCAATTCTAACTAATGCTAAAAAGACTCAAATCTGAACTGAATTCAAAGTTTTATTTTACTTCATCACTCTCCTTGAAAGAGAAAAGGAATGAATGTCGATTGAATTAAGAAATTAGCTGAAAAACTCCATCAAAAAATATCTTCACATTGCGGTGATCTGTATATTCCATTTATGAAGTAGACATGTACGCACCGTGTAGATTCATATGCTTCACTTTTAGAACAAACGCGATAGCAATAAATCTATTTATAATAATCAGCAGTACTTCTAAATATTTTAATTTTTCTTTAATTTTTACTCATACGATGTTTATTAATTTGAAAACATGGTATTATATGGAAGATTTACAACTAATATAATACATATTTTTTATTTTTTGGAGTAAGACGAGGTGCTGAAAGTAATAATATAATTCTGTAGAAATATATACATATTGCATAAAATTATGTCTTAAAGTCATAAAAGCACGATACGGGATATTTCTCGTATGCAATAACTTCTTCTGCGAAAAGCATCACAGAGAAATCCAATTTGTGAGAATTATTCGATTTTGTATCTTATTACGATTCGACTTGCGAGTGTGACTTTCTAAGCCACCTGTATATTTGCGAGATGAAAACATGTTTATGTTGATAATTCTACTTACATATATGAAAGATATAACAATAAAGCTTTTCAGTCTTCAAGCTTTTGCGACAGAAGCACAACCTTTGTTGATACATTATATCTTTTAGTAATTTTTAATATACGATTGACAATCATTTTTTCATTCAATATTACTACATAATCCATCGGGGATAATAAATGTATGAGAAATTATAATATTGATAGATTTAGTTGTGGGTAAACGTTAGACTGAATACACGCTGTTGGCCGGTTGGTCAATGTCTTCAAAAATATATCCGTATACTTTTTATTGTACCCGCATTTAATTCTACAACCAGTGTATATTTTCCGTTATAGTGTATGAATGTTATAATTACAGCATCAATACCAGTAGACAGGATGCAGAAAAATTAAAAAGAGGCATGACGTAGTTTTTTAAATTTTATGCTGGGCGTAACGTGCAAGGGAATGATGCTTAATCATATGATAAAGAAAAAAATTAACAACATCATATAGTTCATAAAAAATTAAATTTCTTTTTTGTTCATTATTACTTAACAAGTTAGAAAAATAATGCTTATAAAAATTCAAAAATATTTGGATATTTGATAAATATTAAAAATACCATCATCTGTATTGTTAATGTGGATAATGATTCATTAAAAGTATTTTGACCTTATGAACTTAATCATAGAATATCAACGATAAATGCTGCCATACAATTATTTTTGATAGAAAAACATTGCTTTGTATATAAACATACATGTTTTATTATTGGAATTATTCGCCGTTATAATAACAAACGGCAATATATCTTTGCTTATGATTCAAATGGTTAAACTATATCCGGTCCAAGCTAGATGAAGCTAACGTAATTCTATAATTTGAAGTTTTAATTTAAATGGTTGATTTTTATCAGCTAAAAAGTCAATCTTCATTTTGCATTTAAATACAAAATGTTTTGTACACATTTAAGACTTGATCTCGCTGACATCCGCGGCTGTCAAGTGATTCACAAGCACGCGCTTACCAACTCAGCTATCGAGAAAACAGAGACCATTTATACGCCACAATATTGTAGTATTATTATACTATTATATTTTATTAGTTTTATATCGTACATAAAACTATTTTGGGATGGAAAAAAATCTTGATATAGTTTATTTATGATCTCGAAAAACTTATTTTCATAAGTTTTTTTTTCTCGGTCAAAGCTCAAAGCTTCGTTTTCGTAAATAGAATATAATAAATATTGCGCGCGTACGACGTAACGACAAACAGTTTTTCACATGAGGTTTTGAGAGCTTTTCTTACTTTTCGATGTATTAAGCACTCGAACAGGTCTCCTATGAATGTACAAATTAACTTTTGTTTGATACTCTTTAGTGAATATTCATATCACATTCAAATTATATTTTATCACATATCTTTTAGTATTTTATCATAAAATTTTACGATAAAAAAATTATAATTGTAAATAAATTAATAATTAAGCAATAAACTTTTTACCTAGCAGCGTGTAAGCTTCAAAATCCAGCAAATGGAGGCTTGATGCTCACATTTATCGATTTTTTAAAGATCCAAAAATGCAGAAATTGATGCTCATAGGATTGAGCAATTGTCTGACCACCAATTATCGTGAAAAGTAATCTGTTATAATATGTCCTCATAGTGCGGAGATCAATATACTCTACTTTTGGATTGAGTATCGTAAAAAATAGTTGAAACGTTTACCCACAGAAATAAATTATAATATAATTTATGAAAGTGCCATCATGCTTTTGTATCCACAATTTATTATTAGTCGGTTACGTCAATTAACCATTCTGACAATGCTTTTCTGTTGAAACATTTTGAATAGTGTGACATTATTTTAAAGTCATGATATTTTTGTCTGAGTATCTATATAAAGGCATTTGTGAATTCTTCATGGGGAACAACATGAAGTATGTATACCCTAACAATAGCAATTTGATGATTTCGCAAATGAAGTCAAATTTATCATTAACGGGTTATATTTTTCACAAGAATTTACTGTCAGCCAATTGCCCATTAGGTATCTAATTCTACATCTTTATGCCTCTCTTGTTTTAAAAACAGTTTAATAAAAAGAAATTATGACATTATTCTACGTATCGTACTCTAATTTTCGTGTCAGTTGGAAATAACTTTTAATATTACCTTTTTTTAATAACATCAATTGGGAAAAGAGACGAACTGTTTGCATCGATATAAGGCACAAGTTGGGCCACAAGCCAAAACGGTGACCCGATGCGAAAGATGGCCTCTTTTAGAAAAATAACAATAATTACAATTTCAGAAAATAATTTTGGATAAGCAAGATTACAGGAAATATAAAAATTTATGAAAAAGTCACAAAATTAATATAGCTGTTAGACTGAGGAAAACAACAACGCCGGCTACTTAGATTTTTCGTATCATATTTAAAAACGTCAACGTCACACATATTTATAAATCCACGTAATCACAAACTCTTACTAATCCAAACAAAAATACATGCAATTAATTTAATTCATACGTTTTTTATTCATAATGTCATTGATTCTAAATCTGTATGTTCACGTATCTATATTCATAGAATGCCAGATATTTGTTGAAATTAGCTTTTTATAGGCAATTTGAATAATTTTTTCGTGACAAATATTTTATTCACAAATATAAGAAAGTACTACAATATATCTTTCTCATGTACAATTTATGTTATATCGCTAACGCGATGTTGTATGCCAAACAACGATATAATCCATATCATAACGCTGTAACGATTTCGGTGTTCAAACAATATCAGCTAGGATAAAAAATGTATTGTAATATACGATAATATAATGTAAAAATTGTATACTTATGTATATGAAAACGTCTGTATATAATTTATAACGCGAAATTTGAAAATATACAACTATTAATTATAAAAAATATTAATATAATAGATTGGTTGAACAATACGTCTCGGAAAACACTTTCTATAACAAGTAAAACAAACATAATTTATTAATAATCTCAATATATAGGAATATGTTATAATGTTGTTTTGAATTTTTGTCACTATGTAATGTTTTGATAAGGGAATTGTAGAAAATTGAGGAACTCCTTAAATAAAATACTTATTATTTGACTTTATAAATTTAATTAGTAGATGTTATCTGTTATTAATAACAACAAAAAATAGGCAAATTTATTATGTCATTGTTCCCATATTTTTTTTATATACCATGTTCGCTCCGAACGTGGAGCATATGAATCTACACAGGTTGAAGATATCCACTCCGAAAGTAGAGTATATAGATCTTTGCAATATGAAGACGTCTTGACAGATTATTTTTCATAAGAATTGTTTGTCAGACAATTATTTAACCCAATTGGCATCCAGTCCTGTATCGAATCCGCATTCCCCGGATTGCTAGGCGCGCTCGCTACCAATTACGCTACCGGGGTTGTTGCCATATATTATCCGATAAGTAAATAAACACTGTTTGATGTAAATACGTATATAAATAAATATAGATATTGACTAGGGTAATTATGAACTGCTGGATAATAAAGTATCGAGAACACTAAATGATTTCAAAGAATTTTGTAAATGTTTTTTACGTATGAGCTCCTTTAATAAAATTTGTAAAGATGATGTTTGTAAGATTGTCGGAAATAAGAAATTATATGTGTATAATAATTGGTTATATAAAAAAAAAACTCAGTCTGTTCAGTTCGATAAAGCGTTGTTTGAAACGCTTACGCATTTTTAACAAGACTGATAAAATATCAGTGAAGTAATACATTATTATTATTTATATATAACCAGTGGCAAAATGTATCTGACATCACTTGTATCCTTTTGGATTAGCAGATCCTGGTGTCCATGTACTATGTTCAAGAAGGAAGGCGTGACAATTTTCTCATCATTCTTTTTATAGGCCCGAAAAACAAATATTTTCTTCCGTGGAAATAAACAGGAAGTATTGGATTTTGTACCGCAAACGATTTTCATTGTGTCTGATGAAAATGAAAAATAATGACAAAATGTTTTTTTTTCTCTACAAACAACAAATACATAAATTGGCTGATTATTACTTTTTTCTGGGAAATATTGTTTTTGGTGACTGGTAACTATTTTCAATTTGAAAAATATAATATCAATTCTCTGATATTAATTTAGTTCAGGATGTATTTTTATGTTTTTTTTTAATAAAATAAAATTTTCTTGGCTTTTACTTCGGGAAATTTTCTCAAATGTGTTAAACTGTGCACGTTGTATTTTTATGAGTTTTTGGAGAGAAGGTCTAGGCAAACGGAATCCAATCAACTCGCTTTAAAATACTATCAATATAAAAAATATTATGAAGGTTTCGGCGTCAAATTTTTTTTGGAAAAACTCAACCTTATTACATTACGTATAATATCACATCAAAATAGTGATTCAGTTCATGGCGCTTACCACTTACATAATCATTCAACATTTCCATTAAACCATGTAAATCAACATAACTATGAGATTTATTGAAAATTTTTTCATCGGGGATTAGTAGTTAGATATTCACTCAAACGTTATGTTTAAATTTTAATAAAAATATACACAAACAACGTAAATTGTGTAATAAAATAGAAAGTATTAAAAGAATGTCTATTTTGCATATAAAATTGTACCCTCAACTACTACCAGTCTAATAACATTATAAAAGCGCGATATGTAGACATAAAATTATTAATGAAATAAATCTGTTTTATTAGAAGTAATTTATGTAATTACCATAAATAAAACTTTTCTGTCGATGAACACGGCATATCACTTGATATCACTGCCGAATAATTGAAATACAAATTAGATTATAAAAATCATCGCCTATTAGAACAGCTAATTAGGATGTAGAAAAGTCTCAAATCTTGGCTTTTACAACGCTGTGACTTCTTAGTAATGGTGATATCCTTTAAGTATTTTGATATTAAGATACTGTTGAAAGACTCTAAATTGACTAAATTGATAAAGATACCCTTTAAAAATACATATTAATACTTATGCAAATCATACGGTCAAAAATATTTTAAAGATACATTATTAATGTGATATTCAATAAATCAATCTTAAATTAAAAATAATTTTATGTGTATAAACTTTGTAATGGATTAAATTTTTTCAACACGCGTTTTGTTATTTGGTATCTTCAGGCAATATGTATAATATTAACTGCTAAATTTGTACATCACCCACCCGCTCAGTTCTGACAATCGGCCTTACTTAGGCATATTCTCGAACTCTGCCATTAAAAAGCGATTTCTTTATTTAAAAACTTATTTTACCATCAACTCAAGTAAACAGAAATAAAAAAAAAAAATATATGTGATTATCATGCCGTTCTGAATATACACACTACTTTTTGCATGTTTGAAAAAGCCAAACTGAGAAAGCTTGGAGGTAAATTTACTGCAGTCTATTATACATTGGTTATTGATGTAGTTTAGAGTCAGTTTAATTATCTCCATGCACTAGTAAATATTTAGAAAATACGTATTGTGTTTGTGTGTCTGTCTTTATTGTTACATCCGTGGCTATCTAACTGATGCTTGTATTATATAAATTAAGTAGTACATTGTGGCATAAAATGTGAGACCTATTCGAATATAGACAAAGCCATTATTTAAAACCACTTTTATGTTAGAGCGAACATTGAATGACATTATTCAAGATTATGTCAAAGTCACTCGGTTTATCATCTTGTTAGGAGTTTAACAGCTTTTCTGAATAGCACATATTTACCAAACTTAAAACTTATCCGTGCCGCCATAGTGCTAAGTTATAACGCAGATTTCAGAATAATTCTCTCTCAACAAATTCAGACTTTTCCGGTCGGTGAAAAACTTTAATAAATCATTTAGATTTCTTTTATCTGCTCGAACGCAAAGAGAACACGAATTTTCCGACTTCGTTGCTTTTCACTTTGCATAAAACGCTGTAAATCTGTCGCGAAAATAGAAATAGTGCGGGAAATTCTATTTCTTCCAGAGTTACAAAACGTTAAAACCGTTGTTTTACGCATTTAAAGTTTTTCCACATTTAAACAGTTTCATTATAATTTACCAGCTTTATCGTTTGTCATATTCGTTTTGTTTTAAATCTTCTACAACTAAGCCGTAATAAAAAAAATGTTTTCTAGAAATTTTCTAAATAATCTTTCACATGATAACTGACCACAATATAGACGGCCGTAAATTCAAGATATACTTTTCTAATCTACTTTACTAATCATTTTTTTTGTAGGAATTGACTTACGTTTCTACACTTTTTATGCAGATGTGTAATGCAGTGAAGCGCTTTTCAAAGTAATAGGAATGTATTAGTAGCTGAGTAAGACTTTTGGCGTAGAGTGTACGTAGCGTTGTAGTTGATAGCGTGCGCCCTCAGCAATCCGGGTAATAAGGGTTCGATTCCCTATCAGCCTATTAGGTTGAGCAATTGTCTGACAAATAATGAACTGTCAAGACATCTTCATATTACGGAGATCCAAATACTCTACTTTCGGAGTGGATATATATGCATATGCTATACTTTAGGAATAAGCACGGTATAAAAAATAACATGGCTTAGATAATCTTTTCACACTAGAACCAAGTCACATTTTTTTTACTCTTATGATGGCATGTCGAAAAAATCTCGTTGCTTAAAGTATCATAATATAACGCATTTTAACTAGGTAAGTTTGTCCTGAACGCTCACACTGAGCTTTTGTCCAAGGCTCTTTATGATATTTTCACCACGGTATAAATTTTAAAAGCGTAATGCATTATACGCTTTAAGCTGTTTGCTACTAACGGTTGGCGATGGATCATTGTATATTAATAAGCTGAAAAATAAATATATTTAATTTCACTTTTATCCGTCATGGTATCTTCATTGCTTTCATACAATTTTTATGCAAATGTTAATACTTATTTAACTGAATACTGTTTCCATGAAATTCCAAAACTGACTATATTAATATCAACATGAAGTTATGATATTAGATATAATAAAAATGCTATCATTTTGAGATCTCCGCATAAAGAGCGTATTCATTTTGAATGATATTTGTGTCTCGATACGAGAATAGAAAATTATTGCGAACTCTAGACGTTCTCGCGATTGGCACAGCAATGATGCTCCCAGGCCGCAAAAGTTTGAGCACTTAGATTGCCGCCCGCACATTCCGGATATTTTATTTAGAATTATTGCTGCAATAATGACGATAAACATAAATATGCCACAATGGAAAAGTTTCGCAATATATATCCTAAAATGTAACGTAAACACATTCTGCAAATGTTACATACTTAACTCTGAATCTTGTTCTTCTTTTTCATTGTTTTTTTTTGTGTATTTTTATTTTTAAAATAATTTGTGATTCACAGGTGTATCTTTGGCATAGAAAAATTCTAGCGCTTAATACTTATATTTTTTTCCCCAAAACATTCCTCACTAAGAATCTATTTGATTTTTGGTTCCAGTCATACGATTTAAACTCTTTATTTTTACCATAATATTCATATTTTGTCTCCTCGGTAGCGTAGTAGATAGCGTGTGCACCTAGCAATCCGGGTAGTGCGGGTTTGATTCCCAATCTCTCGGATTTTAAAAATCCAAAAATGTAGAACTGGATGCCCATTAGGTCGAATATTTGTCTGACAAATAATTGTCGTAAAAAATAATCTATAAAACAATAATCGCGTTGCGGAGATGCATATACTCCTCTTTCGGGGTGGATATATTCACATTATGTAAATCTATATATTCCACGCTGGTAGTAAACATGGTATAAAAAAAATATTCATAAATTTCATTTATCTGTTTCAGAATTTGTTTGTAAATTATCTGAAATTTCCAGACACAGCCTCTTGTAAGAACTGTTTTTTATTTAATTATGATTACAAAACATTGGTTAATAAAATATATTTGATTCCATTGCATAATTATTCGTCGTTCGATATTAAGCAGTTTGAGAAACGCCCTCTCATTTGACCTAGACGCAAACACAAAATGGGCGGAAAGGAAAAGAAACGAGTTAATGTTCTGTGGAGATATCCCACCTACTAAGGATTTTATACTACGGAATATCACATAGTTTGAGATGCATGTGAGATTGTTTAATGGCGTGTAAGCGCGAAAAATGTAAAACGAAAAATGATCTTTTATTTTTAACTTTTTTCGCCTTTCATTATCATATAATTGAATAACGTATCAAAGCTTTTTTAGCGGTTTCTAATATTTGTCAATATAATCATTTTAGAATGATGTACAACGATTACGATTAGTACGATTTATAACAACAAGTATATTTTTGTTTTTCATATCATCCTCTGAAATTAAATCAAAAGTCTATTTAACTTAAATGCGTCTCACTTGTAAATTTAACTAAAAATAAATAGATTCTTAGTAGCTATTAATATATTTTATTATTCGCTGATTATAAAAGTTATTTTAGTTTACTAAAAAAAAATAATCTGTCAAGTCGTCTTCACATTGCGGAGATCGATATACTCCTC
>JAGVSQ010011123.1:0-12438 GCA_022683975.1 Rhyacophila evoluta
TTAAAATCAATTTCCATCAAGCACCATCAGTCGAAAATATTAATTATATAAATATGTTTGTACATATTTTGATACTATTTTTTCTTAATAGTTTCAATCTTATTTATGTGTAACCAATACAATTTAGGTGGTGGAAGTCCCTTTTCCCTGGTCGCAAACTTAACAGATCTTTTCTTATTCAAGCTTAGAACATAGAAACTAGTTCGGCGTCTGCAGATCACAATAGATATCGACTTAAGGACGTAATCTAAAAAAAATTGAAATAGATTTTATTCAATAATCGGAATGTATACAACTTACTACACGTTATATCAAAAGGATGTAAGCTGAAAATGCCGAACTAATGTCTCAAAAATGATAACCTATGAAATTAGCGACTAGGAAAAAAAGCTTCCGCATAATCTATTTTATTTGTTTTTTTTTTAAATATCTTAATAAATCAATATCATATTGAGTAAATAAAACACCAGATTTAGCATTGATGCACTTCAAGGTTGTGCCTATGTAATGTTTTGACTTTGGCTCAAAATCATTGAATAAACGTTTTTTTACACCTCCTGTAAATTTTATTTTATGTGGGTTACGCTATTTTCCTTTTCCACAGAAGCCACATGTTGCGGATGCTTAAAAAGAGTGTGAACCTGACTTGCCAATTCTTTAAGCCGACTAATTGACGGCGTTTCGGAAGGGCACTAAATCCTATCTATATAATTTACTCGGTGGAGTTGGGGGATGCAGGTATGGCCTGGGAGAACGCAAGAATATTGGTGGAGGAAATGGATTCTTGAGGGCAGCACGTGGTATCCATATACTCCACTTAAGGAGCAAATATGGAAGAAGGTAATGAAGAAGATTTGAAGAAAAACAAGACCTAATTACATATTTAAAATTGGTACAGAAACATCTAGTAAATATTTTGGATATCACCATATCAACAAAAAATACAGAGCAAATGACCGTCGTAAAGATATTTAAACTTTCACCGGAAAACTTGGGAGAAAGTTGTACTTATGCTAAAATTATACTGCCACGTAAAAATAAGGATATATTCATTAAACAAAGCTGTTTTTATTAATTTAATATTATGTACGAATTAATTATTAACTCTTTCGTCAGTGAGTTATTTTTTATGCACACGTTTCAAGCATCTTATTTTAAAAAACCAAAACTGCATGCCTAATCGGTTGAGGGACTTAAACCTTTCATCACTGAGTTAAAATCTTTTACCGCTATCAATTCAAACGAATATCATTAAATAAATCAAATTAGACATTCCGATTTATAAACGATCCTCTATTGTTTCTAAGCAAGGAACAAAATAAATTGAAAAGTATTTGCAGATTGGTAAGAATGTCTATAGTATTAACACAAGTCGCCGTTCCTATTTCGGAATGAAAAGAGCACTTGAGATCTAATTTGAACGCATATGACTGATTTATATGACAGTTTATGTGTTTTTATGAACAGCAAGAAAGATAAACTTTCTATTAATTATAAAATATAACAATTATCAAAAAAGCATAAGCGAATTCTTCAATGCTAAATTCAACTATCTTTTACTCATTCTTTTTTGTAAAGTTTAAGTATTTTTTTCTGGCCTAAAAATAAATGATAGTATTGTAATGAGATCTAAGTATCATTGATAGATCTATATAGTATTAATATTTTATTGAATAATAAAAGAATGGCTTTGAAAATAAGTCGACAAGGCGCACGGACGTACATGTGCGTCCATAATACCCAAAGGGTTAAATTTAAAAGATTAAAAAGCAATATATTTTATCAATGAAACTACGAGAGCCATCCAGAAAGTAAATTCCGTTTATTTAACAAAATAGAACATGTATAAAGATTTTTTTATTGTATTCTCAAGAACGACCCTGCAATTTTTCCACATAATTTCCATCATTGTGGAATGACGACGAAGAAGAAGAAAGAGAAATATGAATAAGGTCAAAGTTCATATTTTACATTGAGCACGTACATATTTTTAAATATTAACTTAGCAGTTTAGGTGTGTTAATAGTGTAGGGGAATTTTTGGCAAAGTTTCAAAGACATAGAAGAGGGTATGTTATTTAGTTAGGAATTCACGAGTATTAAAGCGTTGGCCGAGTCGTACTTATCACATACTTGCCTTTAATTTTACATAGCTATGTTATACACTTTGAAAAAAGGTGTACTTTAGGAAGAAAAATGTTGTCATGCGAAAGAAAAATAAAATGATTGCAGAATTTATGCTATTACCAAATGCGAATGTACAATTAATTTTAAATTGAAAATAATGGCTCATTTCAATTTGTATTTAAAGAAAATATTTTTTTAAATAAAATAAAAGATTGATGTAATAAAAGTATTTATAGTGTGATCTAAATGTATTGTTTTATCATGAAGGATGTCGATTGTGGATTGAAAAAAATACGTAACCCACGAGTAATAAATTTTACAAGAGGCACAAAAAACGTTTATTTAATGATTTTGTTCTAAAGTCAAAACAGTCCACAACAACAATTTTAAAGTGCATAAAGACTAAAACTAGTATTTTATTTACTCAATATGATACCAATACAATTGACCCAATGAAATTGATTAGGCGGAGGCCCTTTTTCCAGGTCGCCGATTTCACAAACTATCCCTTTTTAAAATTAAAAGCTAAAATTAGACACTAATTCGGCATTTTCAGCTAATATTCTTTTGGTTGGACGTGTATTAAGTTGTATGTATACATTCAGATTGACGAATAAAAGCTATTTTAGAAAACTGAGGGTTACGTATTTTTCCCTTTCCACAGTTGATATTTTAACCGATATTTATTGCGATTTGTTTTACTATATATTAAAACAATTTAATATATTATATACACTACTAGAATAAAAAAAAATTAAGAATATGCATCCTGTAGTGGAGTGCACACGCTAAGTTTTTCATGTAATTTAAGTACAATGTAGTGAGTGTTTTGAGGATAAAAATACTTAGACAGATCACACTCATTGTATGGTTTATGATGGAACACCAATATTTATCACTTGACACTTGGACATGGATAGAAATCGTCAATAAGGATGAGAAGACATTCAATGCAACTGATTGGAAAGAAAGAGAAAATTCTAGATAGGTATTTGGAGAACGTTTCTGATGCTGGATAGACTGCAATTCCTCTTGATAGTAGCAAAGACAACACTTTGGATCAAAATGTGTCTAATACTAAATATTTCTCAAAGCCAAATAAATGCTGATCAACAGTCAAAAGTGGAATATCCAATGAAAGAAATGGCAAGATAACAACGCGTTGGCTACTTGGTCGCAATGTTAAATTTGCTATTTAAATAATATTATATTCTGTTAATTATCTGCTAAGCAAACGTCAAAATGAGACATTATTCCAATTGTTTGTGCCAATTTTTATTAACATGTACCGTAATAATATAATCACAGAAGAAAAAACTATAAAAAACAATCATTTTAGAATATGTTATATATTTATATAACTGTTGCGTAATGAATATGAATGATTATTATATAAATTCTGTCTTAATTTTTAAAGTTATGATTTAATCAAACAAGTTGTCTTTAAATAAAGTTGTTTCGACATTTTTTCTGTATATTTATTTTTTGCTGTCTCATTACAGTAGTGCCACTCTAAAAACCGCAAAATTTACGTAACGTTCCAAAATTAAAATGTTAGAATAATTCTGTTTGTTTTTCAGAATAAAACTGTTTATTTTGAAGCCGGAAAATATTACGAATAATAAAAGCGACAATCAACATTATTTTTCCTTTACTTTCGCAAATAACGTTTAGAGTCATTATGTCGCGGATGGGTCGGCAGATGGCGAAAACCATCAGGCATATTTTTAATTAATATATATATGACAACATTAAATTAACTAACTCTAGACTTTTAATTTTTTTTTTTCAAATGAAACCCAGGAAAAGAAAGAGGACGTAACATCCAGTTTTTCGAAATAGTATTTATAAATAATGTCTCCCCGGTTAGCGTAGTTGGTAGCGTGCGCGCCTAGCAAACCAGAGAATGCGGGTTCAATTCCCCATGTGGTTGAATTGAAAAAATGCTGTATAGTTAAAATATGTATATTTCCATAGTTATAGTGAATTTCATCATTTTAAAACAACACTGACTTACAGCAGGAAGTGCAACAACTCCTGCCAGTACTGGAATAATACTACCATCAAGAATCATATCATATTTGGATTATCTTTTATCCGGGGAATCGAACCCGCATTCCCCGGATTGCTAGGCGCGCACGGTACCAACCACGGTAGCCAGGGAGACAAGGATGCCCTTTAAAAATTTACGACCAAGAAAAAAAGCTTCCACCTAGTCAATTTCACTGATTTTTCGTGAATAACTTTTTAAAAGATTATCATATTGAGTAAATAAAACACCAGTTTGACTCTTCATGCACTTCAAGACTATGTCTATGTCATGTTTTGACTTTCGGTCAAAACAAATAAATAAAAGTTTTTTGTGCCTCATGTAAAATTTGTTTTTGTAGGTTCTCACACCCGCATTCCCCGGATAACTAGCCGCGCACGCTACCGACTACGCTAGTCAGAAAGACTGCTTAACTACATCCAATTGTGTATTTAATTGTGTAATACTTTTTATTTTATCAACATTCGGACTATTTATCCACTGTTAAATATCTTATTTTATAAAATAATGATAGAATTTTCAGTGTATTTCTTCTAAATAAACGATCGCCGCAAAATGAGATCTGGGAACTAGAAGCAGTCCTATGGGAACATTACTACAAATGGTTGGACCCGAATGCCCCGAGGGGGTGTTGGCGAGGGTAGTTGTTACGTCACGCGGGGCTGTGACGTCACGGGCACCCTTGGAAGAGTGCCATGTGACCCAGTTTATAAGTCAAAGCGATTTTATCACGTTGTAAAATTTATAATACCATGTGGGCACAGGTTAAAAAAGAATATTTATGAGGATATTGATTATCTTAGAGATTTCATTACTATTGTAAGACTTACGGAATAAAAAGCTTTTTTTCTCAAGCGATTAAAAATATATAAATTGATTTTAAATAGTATTATATACCATGTCCGCTCTGAAAGTGTAGTATATAGATCTCCGCAATATGAAAACATGTCTTGACAGATTATTTTGCACGAGAATCATTTGGCAGATAATTGCTTAATTCAATAGGCATCCAGTCCTGAATTTTTGGATGTTTTAGAAATCCTGCAGATGGGGGAATCGAACCTTTACTCCCCGGATAAAAGGCGTTAAGCTCTTGGCTATCGATAAGAATAGTAAAGATTCAAAATATACTCAAAGAATATTATATTCACTACTCTATCCTACATTATTCATAAATAAATAAATCTTTGAATGTAGACTGGATATATTACAGTCTTGACAGACACGCACGAATATTTTTATGAACTTATTACATATAGCGTAAAAGTTAGCGTACGCGCCTAGCAATCCGGAGAATGCGGGTTCGATTACAAAATGCAGAACTGTATGCCCATTTGTATTGAGCAATTGTCTGACAAACTATTCTCGTGAAAAATCATCCCTCGTCTTCACATTGCAAATCAATATACTCCTCTTTACGAGTGAATATCTTTACACTGTGTAGATCCATATGCTCAAATTTAGGAGTGAACATGCTATGTAAAAAAATACATTTCGTATTACAGTTTTGTCATTTAATAAAAACTACTCAAATTTTTTTCAATTATTGAGAATTTCACTGTAGGCTACATGCAATTAATAATATTATTAAAAAAATAATAAATTTAGTAGACATTGATTGATCGTCCTACTTTCATAAACAACTGAAAAACAGACAATAGAATATTGACATGTCAGTTTTAACTCGTCATAAAACATTTTCTTTTATTAAAATTTAGATTTTACTTAAAGGTTTTGTTTGTTCAACGTTTCCTGTTTAACGTTAAAGAATTGAGGGTTAAAACTTACACAAATGAAAAGAACAAAAAACAGGCATTTAGAACTCAAAATCATTCAACTTATAAGCACACATTGTTACAAGTTTTTGCATAATAAATGATTGAACCACAACATAAATATTTTATAGCCACATTTCTATTGATGTAAACAAAAATATTTATAAATTATCCATATGCATGTTTTTTATATATTAGTGGTCAGTGAAATATCCTTACTGTCGTCTTAGAGTTTAATGGACTGTATGTGTATGGATAAAATTATAAATATATATATGGATATATATATACGTGGAGCTTATGGATCTACACAGTATAAAGATTTCCACCCAGAAAGAGAAGTATATGGATTTACACAATGTGAAGACTTGACAGATTATTTTTCGCCAGAATTGTGACTTAGACGAATACTCAACCAAATGGACAATCAGTCCCGCATTTTACGGATTTTTAAAATCCGACAGATGGGGATTCGAACTCGCATTCCCCGGATTGATAGGCGGGCACGCTACCAATTACGCTGCCGGGGAGATATGTATGTATAGCATTAGGCATGAAAATATAATGATCTGTGAGTGTATAAAAAGCAGTATGTGTGTGTTTTTATTATTGAAAAACTTTACAAAAAGAAATTTCATATGAAAAAATTAATTAAATATCCCTAAAATTGAATCCTGAATCCATTATATTTAAAAAAAAACTATTAATTTAACATGGCATCCAGTCTCATAAATTTCAGCGTATTATAATGTTATGACATTGTTAAAAAGATGGAAATAAATCTTACCTTCACATATGCGTTTATTTGGCTGGTGCTGCCGGAAGGTTTTCGTAAATTGCGACAGCGAATTACTGAAAGAAAATGAATGTTAAAGATATTTACGTATATAAATAGCCAAATCACGGAATAAAATAAATTATTATCAGGGAATAGAAGACGAAAGCTTTAGATCATTTTAGGGTTGAAAGCTCGCTTGATTGTTATTATGACAATGTTTATATGTGCGTAAAATAATTGTTCACAATGACACAATGACAAAATATTATTAATAGGTGTGTCCATATGTTGTCAAGGGAAAAATACCTTCCATCTGGTTGATTTTACGAAAATTACTTAAATATGATTCAATTTACTATGCATTTTGCAACGTCAAAATACATTTTATTGTTTAAGATTTTATGTTTAAAAAAAGGGTCTTTAATGCTTGAATTACAAGTAAGTTAATAATTGTTATACGGATCTGGTATAAATATAAAGTATTTAATATTTGTATTTAGCTGCGTAAAAGATGTAGATAAATATAGAATGTGGAAAGGAAAGAAGACGTACAGGAGGTACAAAAACGTTTATTTAATAATATTGAGCCAAAGTCAAAACATTACAGAGGCACAGCATTGAAGCCCATAATGACTAAAACTGATATTTAATTTACTAATACTTAAACTTTTATATATTAATTTAATAAATTATTTGAAAAATCAGTAGAGTTGATTACATGGAAATTCTTTTCCCTGGTCTCTAATTTCACAGGCTATCCTTTTTTCAAACTTAAACGCTAAATTTAGACACTATTTCGGCATCTCAAGCTTATATCCTTTTGATTGAACGTGTATAAAGTTGCATACATTCTGATTATCGAATAAAAGCTACTCTGAAAAGTTGAGAGGTACGTCCTTTTTCCTTTCCACAGTTGATATTTTGAATTAAATAAGAGTAATTTCTAATATATGGGAGTTTTTCCTAATTGGTAAAATAGTTGCAACTCTATGCGATGTCATGCGTAACTCATTTCAGTAAAATTGACCATACGTTGGGTATTTTCACGTTAACGACGATATGTTGTATTTAAATAAGTTATTATTTCTTGCAGTGATCAAAAACATTAACATTGTACATACAATTTACATTTAAATCGAGATATTAAAAAAAATGTTGTAATAGTGAAAGAATCATACTCACTATGAACGGTGATTTGATTATCTCTGCACTGAATAGCCAAGTCAATGGTGCCATTAGAAACTGGATATTGGCCAATTGTATTCCTACTTCTCGGAGCTGACACAAGTCCGCTGTCTTCAACAGCCATAAACTCTCCATCATCGGGAGAATACGTCAAACATCTTCTCGAAGAACGAAATTCAACCACGGGAGTCACAGGTTCACTTAATACATCTACAGAATCATCAGCCACTTTATGAACGGAACTATCGTTTAAGGAAGACGAATAAAATCCATTAAAGTCATTCAATCCAAAATCACTGGCAAAAGGTGATGCCGGACTAGGTATGCCACTTTCTAAGGTTAGTCCAAACATTTTTGATCGGCCTCTCTGCACTACCGGTTTTTTTTCTGTCGAATATTGGCCAAGCATAAAACTACTGCTTGATACATTTGTTGCTGGGGCATCTTCAAAATGCACGAAGTTTAATGTAGGACTAGAAATTTGACCAATGGCACCTGGACAACTGTTTTCATCAAAATAAATCCTGCTTTTACTATTCGGTTGTCTAATGCTTTCAAAAAATGGATAACCTGTTATCGAATTGTGTGAATTGCTCTCTAGCATGCGGCTAATTGGCTTGTTTTCCGGGGTGAATGGACTCGGTATTCCAGCTTGCAGTGTTAATCCTGATTCTTTTTCTTTGTTCAAAAATATCACTTCTTCTACTCTTTGACAATTACGTTTCCTTCTTACACATCGTTGACGTTTAAGATTAAAATCACACTCTCTATTTGTACTAGAATTATGAGCAGGAGTAAAATCCAAAGAATTAGATCTTTTTCTTGAATTTTTTCTGCCCGTAGATAAGAGTGAACAATTTTCTAATCGGCTTTTTAACATTGTTTCAAAACCAATACTTTTATTGGGAGATAATTTATTCTCAGGTGTCTTGACTTCTCGTTCATTACAATTTAATGAATCGTACATTATATATGTTTTTTCTTCTTGTGGCAATATTTCATAAGTATTCCCGTTTTGTATAGGAGTGTAACATTTTTCCTTATTTATTATTTCATATTCACTAGAGCTTTCTGATTTAGTTTGAAACCTTACATTCATTTTCGTCTTTAAAGGACTCTTATCAAAATGTAATTTTTTATTATTTATTTTTTCTATTTCAGAATCGGTTAATGAAGTATCTTTATTATAACTTTGTCTTTTCAATAACCTTACTTTTCTGGCACGTTTCACCTTTTTCGTACTCTTTAAAATATCTTCAATCATCTTTTCTAGAGTCTCGTCTCCCATTTTAGAATCAGTAATCGATGAATTATCTGTCAGAGCAACTTTATCACTGATCACTTTTGTCTCCATTTCCATGGACACTTCATCATCTCGATTTACTAATAATCGTCGTAGCTTCTTAGAATTAATTGGAGTACTTATTTTCCCTCTAAAAACTTCATTATCTGGTGAATGGTTTTCGCAGTTCATTTTGCTAAAGCACAGTGATGCCATTTTTTTCGCCAAGGGAGACACCTCGGAACACATTCTTGTCCTCTGTTTAATGCCATTTTCTCTGAGAGCGGAAAGGGGAGATAATTTATTAAGAAGAGTGTTAAAACTTTCTATCATATCGAGCTTAATCTTTTTCTTTGGAGTGACAGTTGTCTTCGAGTTTAGCTCGTCTATATTGAAGTAAAGAGGATTTTTAATAAATATTCTCGAACCAATAACAGGCAGAGTACTGATACATGTTGAATTATTATCTTCATCGAGAGTATCACAACTGTCATTAGGCTTTAAAATGCCCCCTAAAACACACGGCGAGTATTCGATTTCAAAAGTCGGCAAGCTTTCTCCGTGTATAATACTTTTTGCGATTCCCGAGTCATTGGAATAAACTTTTTCCTGACATGGATTGATATCTGTTCTTGGAATGCGTTCAAAAGCGTTTTCTTTTGTGGAGCATTTTATATCATTATTTGTAAAACTTTTCGGTGTATGTAAATCTGTATCTTCTTCTTCATCTATTTTGTGACTAGCCTTTATCACGAAACTCGATTCACTTTGAATATTATTATTAACAACACACTTTATATTTACTGGATCGATATATTTTTCAAGATCATTTTTATTGTCAGATACGTCTACATAAATATCAGCATCTTGTAAAATTCTACGTTTCTTTAAAAAAGGCTGAACCGGAACTAAGTGTCTTGGAATGCATGACGTTGGTGTAATGGAAAAAACGGTAGAAGGATCACGATAGTTGTTACCAAATCCAGTGCAAAACTTCGATTCGCTTGGTGTAGAATCATTATTATTCTTTGAAGTTCTTCTTTTTACAGGAGTCAAACTTTTGGGTGTAATATTGCTAACATCTTTGAGGGCTCCGTTCGACGTACTTTCAAATTTCCTGTAATGAGGTGTGGACTCTTTGCGTAATGATTGAGTTCTTCCAATTCGGTTCATGTTTTCTTTATCACGTCTGTTTCTGCGACGACATGGTGGTCCTGAGTCCAAGGATAGTCTTGATGATGTTTGACCTTCTGCTCTTCGGGAATTTACTGCCCATTTCAACATTGTAGTGAAAATATTTTATCTGAAACAAAAATAAACAAAAAATTAATAATTGAATTTTTTTATACCATGTACTCCCATAGTGAACGTTTAAAAATTCTTTCTTATATTTTTACAAAATTGCGTTCATTTTTATATATCCTCTTTTAATGTTTTTAATATTTTCGTTAGACTCATATTTACATCGTATTGTAAATAATGTATTGAATTTATAATTTTTAATCTTGGAACATGAGTAAAATAAATGAAATAAATACACAGTACGAAGAGATCCACTCCGAAAGTGGAGTATATGAATCTCCGCCATGTGAAGACGTCTTGAAAGATTATATTTATTTTTCACACGAATTGTTTATCAGACAATTACTCAATCCAACGGGCATCCAGTATAGCATTTTGTAGAATTAAAAAATCTCACAGATGGGGAATTGAATCTGCATTCCCTGGATTGCTAAGCGCGCGCACTGCCAACTACGCTATCGGAGAGAAATAAAAATTGGATTGGGGAGAAATTAAATATGTATTACAATATTTATTTTGAACGATCTTTACTATTTTCAATAAAAACCAATGCTTAAAGATAAATTCGTATTTAAAAAAAAATAGGACACAAGTTAAAAAAAAAATCCGTAGTATCAATTTATTTATGTAATTTAACTAACTGAAATAAATATTTTTTGAGAGCTACCTGGTAAATCCAAATAATATTAAACAGTTTACAAATGTGAATTGATTTTACTGACAAACGTTGTTGTCCACGACCTGATTTAGACTAAAAATGTGCAGCAAAAGTTACGGCATATAATGTTGAACAAAAACTGATACGATACAATACAATGCAATTGTTTGACACATTGTCGTCTATTGTCTAATAGTATACGTAAGCCATATAATAGATGAAACTTTGTATTGCAATATTAATAGTATTGAAAATATAAACAGAATTATTGAACATGTTTAAAAATAATTCTTTATAATGAATCTTTAATATCTAAGCAGTATTTCAACAATATGGCTCAAATTAACTATTCACCGTTGGCTATCTAGCTTTATCAACATTATTATACTAGTAGGCTATTTAAATAAATCAAGTTTTAATATTTTCGACTGATGGTGCTTGATGGAAATTGATTTTAAATTCTGAATTATTTAAACAATTCATTTTAAATAATTCAGAATATCAAGTTTTCTCTAGTGGGGTTTATATCTGTTGTATTAAGTAACAACATAGAGACAAATTATTAATGTCAAGGAATATACAATTCCTATAGAAATGGTCAAAGTTCTATGATTTTCAAAAGTGACTCCATATTTACTAATAAAGCTTAACATGTATAAAGCTTAACAGATATCGACTATGGGAATGAAAAAGGACGTACCCTTTAATTTTTCAAAATAGATTTTATTCGATAATCAGAATGTATACAGCTTTATACACGTTCTATCACGAGTATGTAAACTGAAAATGAGGAATGTGTTTCTAAATTTAGCTTTTAAGTTTGAAAAAAAGATTCTTCGTAAAATGTGTGACCAGGAAAAAGGACTGGGCATCCACGCAATCAGTTTTACTGGTTTTTCTTAAATAAGTTATCAAATTAATTAATTGATATCAAAATTAAGTAAATACAATACTTCATGCACATCAAGGTTGTGCCTATTTAGTGATTTGGCTTTGGCTCAAAATCATTAAATAAACGTTTTTTGTGCCTTTTTTTTATTTATTATTTTTTGTATGTGGGTTACGTCCTTTTTCCTTTCCACAGTCGATATGTAGAATTGCCATTCAGAGTGCAAAGCAGTTTTCTTATACTGTAAATGTCTAATATATTTATAAGCATATTTTTGAAATTCTGAATTTTTTAAAATTGGTAAACTTCCATATGTGAGATCACTGTTAGCGACGTCACCTTTCGAAAGGCGAAACCCGGGTCGCTAACAGTGATCTCACATATGGAAGTTTA
>JAGVSQ010011124.1:0-12438 GCA_022683975.1 Rhyacophila evoluta
GTGAGTTTTGAAATAATCGAGTTTTAATGTTTGAGTCTCTCTGTTAAATATATTTTACGATATTTTCTTAATGTATTCCCCTTACTCAAACATTAAAACTCGATTATTTAAAAACTCGCTTTTTTACTTTAACGTCTTTTACCAGTAATTCGACGATATAACTGTGTAGTATAGAATTATGTTATTTGCATGTAAGTTTAGGTAAGTTATTTTTTAATAGCTATTACTGTGTGAAACGTTCGAAATCAAAATATTCTTTGTACAATTTTGATTTTTCCAGTCATCCTCAAAGTGTGTGTACTCTGTTCACTTTGCTAGACGTGGTATTATATTGAATTAATAATGTAATGTAATCGATCGTGTAGCGCCGTGGCAACACCGTAAAGTACGGCCGCGTTCCATTAGTCTCCCATACAGTTTAGACATGGCAAATGGCTTCGTGCAAATTAATTTCTAAAATTTTATGACTGAACACTAAACAGCCCTGATGGTGTTATAAACTGAAGTGCTCGGCTTCTCTACTATTTAGGACCTTCGGTTTATAGTTGCAAATATTGCAAAATACACTATAAAAAAAATCTACACTAATTATGGATAGAATATTACGTTTATACCCCTTATAGTTGAATACTTATGTTGATAAAAAAGATAAATGCTGTAAAAAAGCAATTGTATTTTTTGCAGTCTTCAAATTTTAACAAGCGTACTTTTAGTAGCAGAAAAGTATGCATTGTGATAGTTTTCGTCTAGTTGACATCATTATAATGCAAATCTATGAGACGGGAATAATTTGGGTAAGCATTTTTAAATTAGACGTATATGATAAAGTGTTATGTATTATATATTACCGAATACAATAGAAAAGCGTGTTTTTTTCAAATTGCTCTTAATCAAATGCCACAGATTAGAGGACTTTGGCTATATAAAAAACCATACACATATTTGATAAAAAAAAATGAAATTCACGGATTCCATAATTTACTAAATGAACAATAATCAGTCAACTCCGTAAGTAGAGCATTTAGATCCATGCGGCGTAAAGACATTCACTCCAGAAATTGAGCATATGGATTTCCGCAACGTGACAAATATTTATCACGAGAATCGGTTGTTTGCGCATTGCTCAACCCACTGGGTATCTGGTCCTGCATTTTTAGAATTTACAGAAATCCAGCACATTTGAGAAACGAGCCTGCATTCCCCGGATGCAAAGCGCGCACGCTTAACTTTTAGCTGAATTTGAGTCGATATAGACAATAAAGACAAATACAAAATACTATATCCAAATTAATCTTAACATTACTAAGGTTCATATGCGACATACGCAACGTTAAAAACAAAATTGCTATAAATCTAAGCAATTATGATATGATATATTGGTATTAATAATTGTTAATATTATCGAAGATTTTATTTTGTATTTAAATAATTTAGCAAAAATAGGAGTTAGCATATTTTTAACAATAGCACTACGGCAAGATTAATTTAAAAACGTTAAGTTGTCATAAATCAAGCAATTTTATATCTTAATTTATCAGCTATTTTTATAATATGGGAACACTTTTAAGTATTGCCCGTAGCTTTATCTCGAAGAAATTAGTCATTTAATATTTTTAAAGTAGAAAAAGTGTCCTCTAATATTTTAAATGGTTATGACGGAAAATTTAATATTAAATATTCTCTTGAAAGTAGCACATGTGATATAGCTGGCTCGCTGTACCATAACACCCTTCAACTATGCAATGCAAACCACCTTAGTCATAATTCACGACAACTAATGTATGGAGGGTGTCATTCTGTACTGTACTATACGGTGAATCTATTAAGATATAGTGTTCGCGTATCCTTTACTTGGGTACCGAGGCGGTTGCCATTTTGATTAGAATATCGGTTTCTGAGCTGGGTTTATCGCAAATAGACTTTGCTGGGTTCCCTGTTTGAGTTTTGGTAAGCGATGTATGTAAGATTTAAGAGTTTCAGGTTCGGTGGCTTTCCTTATCTTGTTTTACAAGGAAACCGCCTAATAACATTGATTCCCAAATAGTTACATTTCACTTCATTAAAAGCTCTAAAGAGATCCAATTACTTTGTTGTAAAAATACAATAAAAAACACTTATACGTTTAATAACTAGAATTAATTAAGAAGATTTACAAAGATGTGTAAAGCAAAATATATTTATGGTGAGAATTATATGTTTAAGCACCACTGACTTGCTCTATTGGATACTAAAAGGTTTCGATCTCATATCATCTTATAATTCAAAATTTCATTTTAAAAATGTTGTTACGTCAAATATATTTATATCAACCTAAAAATAAAAATATATTTGAAAATGAATGTAACAATTAAAGGCCACATTGCCATAAACTGCAGATTAATAAGGTTTATCAATAAGCATTTTGTTTATGATAAAACTATTAAAAACTTTAAATAAAAATATGAAAAAAACTCGCTCTTTATATTTCCATGTATTTTGTATTTTGATTTGATACATAAGTGAAACCTCATTTAATTTTAAAACCAAGTTTAGTGCTAATGGATTTATAATTTCTTACACAGGTATAAATTTTAATAACGTAGTATGAATTAATTGATTAACAGCCTTGTAAATTAAAACGTAAATAGCTATCAACTGAACAAGCTTAGAATAGTTCATATTTCTTCTTAATAAACAATCAAATATACAGATTCTAATAGCCAAACTTGACTTCTATACATATTTTAATTGATTTTACTTTTTAATTATTTTTTACTTTACGCAATTGGTAGTTTATTCGTAAAGAGAAAATACATTTCATATTTCCCAGTTATCGTCGAAACAAGTTTCTTTTAAGAGTTTTGTAAGGGTTATAGAAACGTACGTTCGAGTATGGATAATTTTTGAATACCCAGTTATTCTAGTGCAACGTTGAGATTGATCCGCCCCCGTGGGGACATTGTGGGGCGGTATGCCCCGCATCGTTAGAGTAGGCATAATTTGTGAAGCGCTGGTATTTCACAAGCCTCGTATGTTTCCGTCCCGGTATACAAACGATCTCCACATAGGAATCTGTTTGCATGCCCACTAAACATTTGAGGATCACTGGTTTTGAGTGGGTATTCAAATAGCATAGTTTGAGAAATCGCTATTGCATTGTGAAACGATGATGAAAAGTGTTTGTTATATTAGCCACACATGTTTTTGATAATATCATTCATTGAAGATTTGTGTTTTATACTTTTGGCAGGGCTTTTCGTACGATCAGAGAAGATGCGTAGCATTACGTTTTTTATCCGTTGATTATTTACACACTCAAACTTTGCAAGGCATAATTAATTTTTTTTAGCAGCCCTTACTAGTAATAAATCGTATAAATAAATTCTATCAGAATCGCCTAGTATGTGTAGTTGCAATAATGGAAAGCCAACTATAAAATTATTTCAAATTTTAAAATAAAAAAAAAACATCGCCAATATTTCAGGAACACGTACCTTTCCTATCATTGTCACATTTTTGTTTTCACACATGTGTTTATAAAAGTGTAAAAAATATTTTTATATACAAATATGCCAATGAAACAAGAGATTGCAAAAAAAAATAAAAGTTACTTTGCAAAATGACTTACACTAAAAAATCAAGTTACGTGTTCCTACAATATTGGCGAAGATATATATACATATATACCATATATACGACTTCTACTTTATATGTAATATACTAATATACGCTATACAGAAATCCAGAAGAAAGGTTTCTTCTCATTATCAATTTAAGATTTGGTCCTTTGGTAGTCTTTTTGAAGCAGCATGCTAGAAACGCTGTGATTTTATATGGATAATGATAGTAGAAGATAAATATGTGTTGGTCATTTAGAAAACGTATACGAAAGTTCTTTATGGAACACTTTCAATGTTTTCTTTATGATGACATCACGATACTGATATATGTCCTAAGAGTATCACAGGAAAAAGTCGCACCGATAAAAACCTGACAAGTACTCACAAGACAAGTGCTTAGAAGCCATTTGTGCCCACAGAAATATTAAAGACATTTTATACCTAATTCGATCTCCCCAGTAGCGTAGTTGACAGCGTGCGCGCCTAGCAACCCGGAGAGTGCAGGTTTGATTCCCCATCTGCCGGATTTTAAAAAATCTGAAAATGATGGACTTGGATGCCCATTGGGTTGAGTAATTGTCTGAAAAAAATTCTCGTGAAAAGTAATCTGTCAAGACGTTTTCACATTGCGGAGATCCGTATACTATTTTTTCGGAGTGGATATCTCCAGACTGTGTAGATCCGTATGGTACTCCGAATTGGGAGCAAACATGATATATTTAAAAAAAATGGTAACTATTTTATATATTTATACTATATAGTTATTTTAAATAATGCATAGTCACTTACTAACAAATGGACAGTTTTGAAATAATGGGTATTTAATTTTTTCAATTTAAAAGTTTTTTTTTTAATAATTATGGTTGTATTGAACTGTTTTGAAGTCTTACTTTTTTGTATCCAAAACAATTTTGATCGATTATATTACTATTATATATAAAAAAAAAATTATTAATATTAACACAGATTATGAATTACGTTAAAAATTTAGACATTAATAATAAAACAGTATTAATTTTTAAGTAAGAAGTCGATTTCCGTAAGAAATATTTTTTCAAATTAAAAACATATCATTTTATTTGATTAATTAACAGTGTATCTTAAGCCCTTTTAAATTAATAATTTAATGTTAAAGTTTGACGTATGTGTTTTATATTTAACACTATTTTTTTGTTTGTGAATAATCTATTATACAGTCCCATACTGCTAAATAACAATGTTATTAAATAACGGCTTTACGAAAAAAATGTGCATCACACTTAAAATGAAATAGCTTGCCCTTAGCGAATGTAAAATTTTAAGACATGCTTAAATTCTTAATGCACACAATTGTATGCGCTTTTATGGCATCTCACTATCATTATACATATTTGTAGTTGTTTTTTACGCTTTTGTCGATATGCGTTTTAGTCGACGTTTTAGTGTTACCGATATATGATTAAAAAAGTATTAAAAATTGTCAGTTATGACGAAAGGTAAATAAATAATATCGCTTTATGGCTAAATTTTCTAATTGAAATGGAAATTAATTTGGATTGTGCATGCTTCACGGCGATGAAGAGAATATTGAATTGATATCATATTGTTGCCAGTTGATTCGTGTTGTTATTGGTGTAACGAGACATTGTTAAGCCTCTGGTTCTGTTTGTAAACATATTATTGAATAATCTTTGGTGCATTAAAGGTAACCGCACTTTAAGTATCATATTTATGACGTAAATTACACTTTGGTATATTACTGAAGCTGTTTAGTTTACTGTTGATTATTTCGTTTTTCAACTTTATTAAAAATCTTTCAAAAAAAAAAATAATATAAATAGCTACATATAGTTTTTGACTTAGAAGCCAAGCTATAATAGTTTAATGATTTGGTCACATATAGAGGATTTTTTTTTTGTTATAATTCATTGTTATTTGAATTTCATATGATTTATTTCTCAGCTCTATCGTATACTTCTGACTCATTTAATTGTTTATAGTATTTTTTCTTAGAAATAGTGAGATAATATAATAATAGTATATTAGTGATCTAATATTCTCCCCGGTATCATAGCTGGTAGCGTGTGCGCCTGGCAATCCGGGAAATGCGAGTTCGATTCCCCATTTGTCTGATTTAAAAAATCCAAAAATGGAGAACTGGGAGTCCATTGGGTTGAGCAATTATTTTACAAGCAATTCTCTTGAAAAATAATCTATCAAGACGTCTTCACATTGCAAAGATTGATAAACTCCACTTTGGGAGTGGTTATCTTCACGCTGTGTAGATCAATATTCTTCACTTTGGGAGCGAATGTGATACACAAAAAAGAGTTTTACTTACGGACCAGTAAGGTGATAGATTTCTGACTGCAAGTAAGTTCTGTAAGTCATTAACATTAAACAATATATTAAAAATATAAATAACGTTATAGTAGTTTAAAATATATATTAAAGTTACGACATACTATAAAATATGTAGCTAAAATTTTTCGTACAAGCAATATTATTAAATTAAATAATTATCGTAAATAGTGGCGGTGAACGATTGGACCTCCATTGTTTTCTAGCAACCAACATTTTAAATCCAGTCCGCCACTGATTATTTTTTTGAAACCATGAAACTTGATTTTGTCCAGCTAGATGAGATATCATATGGATGAAATCTAACATTTTTATTTTAAAAACGCTGTTTACACAAAATAAGTTTCTACAATCATATGCGTATTTGATTATGTTCTTTTTATCATGTATTTTTTAGTCTTACTGGACTTTATAAGGTCAGCCTATATTGAAAGTTTAGGAATAATTAAAATTGAAAAGGCAAAAACAATCTATATGGCCAGTAGCAATTTACTGGTCACCCCATACTTCTATCGGTAATTTTACAAGGAGTCCGTAACTGACGTTGTGTCAATTAGGGTAACCACACATCTACGTTTTGTCAGCGTCCTGCTTGTATTGCATTAGAGCCAGAAGCCGTTGGCATAGGTTCCATTACCATACGTAAGCTTTGTTGAAATCAACATCTATGGTTGGATTAATTATAGTTACTGTGGCGTATATTGAATGCGTCTTTTCGCCTAAGAAAACCATTGTCCTTCATAATGTCACACATTTGATTCACAGTTTACGTGGTCAAATCTCGTAATTGAAGACAAAAATAGATGTGTAATTGTATGAAGCAGTGGACTTGTTTTATTATGGAAGATAAATAGAAAAGAGATCCGGTTATAAAAGCCCGGATAATCTCTGAAAAAAGAATAAAAAAAAAGCAAAAGTTTATTTTAACCTGATGCACATGCATGTAGACATAAAAATTGGGTTGATTATTCCATGTTTGTACCATAGTATCGAGCCGTTGTATATGACGCTTACGGTGTTTTGCTTCGTCGATTTTTCGACGAAATTTAAAACATAAATCGTACGATAAAATTAGAAATTCATAAATTATGACTTCGGCTGCTGTAATCTTTACAATCTTTTGCCAGTTCATGCGGATATCTATTATGAACTGATTTAAAAAAAAACGAAAATGGCCAAATTGTCGCTTACGACCTTTTGTTGAAAGCGATATACTTGATAATAATACGAAAATAACCAGAAATACAAATATATATCTAGATTTTTATAATCTGGTCTTTTTAATTTTTTAGATTAACTCTATATTACACAGATGAGAAAATATGTTAGATATATCGCTGGATGATGGAATAAAATACTGAATGCTCGGTGGATTGAGACATTGATTAAAATGAAACTTTTTATGAAAAAGTCTCTTAGATACATTTTTAAGCTATAAATATTTTGGTTGTAGAATAAGTATAAATATTATGTGGTAATTGTAGTATAATATGTTTTTAATATGAACATATCAAGTGGGTATTGTTTATTATGTTATCGATTTATATTCAAGTCCCTGAATAGTTTCAATTCAGATGTTTTCATTATTGTCTTTTTATGGCTATTCTGTTTTGATTTAGAATCATTATTTAAAAGTTCAAGAAGAAAATAATAATATCTAGATTACTTTTGTAATCTTTTACATAAACAATTTCAGCCAGAGATTATTTATAACCATGATAACTGCATAATGTTTACGACCATTAAAATTAATGAGTATGTATTATTTGCTTATCTTAGTACAAAAAATATGTAAAGTTTTGCATAAAAAAAATATTTCATATACTGATAATGAAACTAATAATGAAACCTCGGTTAGGTGTTAAAAAAGGATGAAAATATATAAAAAAAAACTGTAGTTAGGTGAAGCGTGTATCCCAATCGCTTTATGTATACATATAATTATATCTTGTTTTATTTAGTTAATTGAAGGTTCAATAAACCATGAGAGTTGAATACTCGATATTTTATGTATTTTTTGCAATCAGACTTTCTGTTTATTTCAGAGATAAATCAAATTTCCAATCAGCAATGTTAATCAAGAGTCTGAGCTCCATTGTGAATTAATTGCTTAGATTATTTGAGTTACGTGTGGAAAATATTTAGCACGCCAATGTATAATGAATTGATAGCCTTTCATTGACTGAAAAGCTTTGATACAGCATTTAATGGATGCCAATTAATAAATTAAAACCATTCTATCGGCCATTACATATTCGAAAAATAGATATTTTATATTAATATTGAACAAATAGTAGAAAAACTTTGCAAAATAAAAACAGTATTATACACAACTGGTAAATAATGACTTTAAGCATTCATATTAAATCGTTTAATTTGATTACTCTCTTTACGGTCACGCCATAGAGCGACTACTCAGCAGCACAGAGACGGTTACTTGAGTACTATTAAACTGTGTAGTAATACATTCACAGATGGCACTCAAAACCGTTCAGAAATAACGGCAGTTATATTCGGCATATCCAGAAGTTATGTTCGCAGAACATTTCGGCGGATATATTCGTCATATGTGCTGTGTTACGCACTATGCCTCGCGGATATATACGTCATAAGCACTAAGAAGATTAAAGTTATTGCTATTAAAATTATATTCAGCACCAATTCTGGATAAAGTGTCTGAAATAAAATTCTTAAAGCTGATATTTAAAGACAGAGAAAATTTACTAAATCACATAACGACAGTATAAAAAAATGAAACTGAAGAAATGTATGGTAATTTTTCAGAATATATATTTTTTTTCAGTCTGAGGGTTTTTAAAAAAACAGACAAAAGTTTATGCCACATTAAAATATGATTATATATTTGTATCCGGGTTGGTAAGCTTGCGAGTTTTGGTACAAAATTCGGTTAATTACTCAACTTATACAGTATCCAGTTCTGCAAACTTGAATTTTAAATAATCTTATACAAGTGCGGGTTCTAAGCAAACGATCTTTGTGGCAAAACTCAAATGCTTTATAATCAACTAGCTACACAGAAAACAATGCAATATGTACCATACTAATAAATATATTTTAGACATCGCAGTGGAAAAAATATAAGTTAGTAGAAGTCTCAATCATAACTGATCATAGTGGAGTACTAAAAGGTTCTTCTTCTTTGGGTACTTTTATGAAAGGAAACTCAAGTATTCTCGAAAGAGGGTGAATATACGAGCTTGACATGTGTGTGTGTTGGAACAAATGATCTTTTATACTGCCACATAGTGGTTCATCTGAGATTGTTTGAAATTTAAAGTAACAATACGGATGCAGCAAATCGATGGATAGCTAATTCGGAAATAGTCGTATAGTAGTACTTGGATTACCATTGCAACAGTTCGCCGCCAAAAAGCGCAAAGCTTTCGACTCCGGAACGCTTTGTTGATTGTGAACCTTTTTAAATATCTCATATATTTTTTATTGATAATAATTAAAAATTAATTTAACTAATTTACTCATAATTATAGTGGATATTAATTTCAAATAGTTCCATATAATCATTATTGCAAAATCTTTAAATACCCTATATCTATCATAAAATTTATTAGCAACAATCGACCGGCACGATGAAGTCTAGGTAACTTTATCCATTTCCTGTTTTGTAGCCCAGAGTTTTAACGTATTTTTGTAAAACGTAATTACTTTCTTAATCCAAAGAAAATCTTTATATATAATAAATACATGTTTTTGTTAGAAGAATAGGTAGATTTATATATTTTTTACCGGTAGGAAGAGTTTTTACTGATTAGGCTAGTATTAATGAAATATATATTGACATTAAAAAACAATATATGTGCCTTTTTTCTTGTTTTTCTATTTTATATCCTGAAGTTGAGTTTAAATGTGGCTATTGATTAAAATTCCACCTAATATGTATAGTATTCGGTGACTTTTTACGGCGCTGGTTTTAGGCTACCTCGATGGTGATGCATGCTAGGTTTACAGGTTAGAACTTTGAAAAAATTTAGGATATAGCTGACTTATTCTAACACCTTTATTCTTGTGGTTATCATTAACTACGTGGTTTATTATTATATTTTCTTGTTCCCAAAAAAAAGTTGAATTAATTTATCCTCAATCTCTGCTATAAACACTTAATCTTCTTGTTCAATTTATGATTTTTCTAAGTAACCTTGCTCTAATCTTACCTAACCTAAACTTAGAATATGCACATACTAATATTTCAGTAACCAATATTTTAATATTGTAATAAGTTTAAATATATTTTGAAAGAACAAGCATTCAACGCTTTCCAAAAAGTTAAAAAAAGTCGGATTTACCTGGCCTCTTGCGTCTTAATTTTTCAAAATCTTTCTAATTACTGAAAATGCGATACAATTTATGGGTTCGTGATTTCTGGCAAACAGTATCAATTATTTACGGCAAAAGTTTGTCGACTATAACTCGGGGAGTACTTCCAGTGAGGGGGTCGTTCCGGTGAACACCCTCAGGGGAAGGTTTTCATGCAAAGCACCCTACCCCTGGGCTTTTTTTTACTCGGTATAATTTTTCTCAAGTACAATCCCCACAGATGTTTATTAGTAAAGTTTCTTCAACCGGCTTCCACCTACCGTGTAAAATGGGCATATTCCTTTTTTCAAGAGATGTAGTTAGATCAACTTCCAGGAAAGCTGACAATAGACATTATTAAACCACAATTATAATAAGTAAATCACTTTGAACTGAAATCATACACCAAATTTAAGATCTGATATTTATTTTATAGTGATTTATATCAATCAACAACATAAAAAATATTTTATTTTAAGTCTAAGGACGTAGATACGTAGATGATGTAGGACGTACATTTTTTTTAAATGACAGCTTGTATGGATTACATATTTCATTGATGGGTTACAGGATAGGCTACTATTTCATTTTTTTAATAAAACTGGTATGTTATATTTCAATAATGGTGATAATGTATGTGCTTAAGAGCATAAGTGATGTAGATATTTCATTAGAAATATATAAAAATGCAGGCTTAAATATATAATAGAATGGATTGAACAAAAACCTGACAATGAGTCCTCGTAAAAAAGCAATTGTTTTCATATTATGGAGATTTATTTTCTTCTTTTCTTATGGTGTAAATTAACATTTGCTCTAGTTTTTCATACTCATCTTTGATAACTTGTTTTTATATGAATGGATAAACGAATATATTTCAACAAATTTGATCTAGATAACGAGGCCAACGGATTGATAAAATGGCCAAATTCATTTTAAGACTTGGACGAATATGAAAAGTTAACAATTTATAAAAAACAAATAACGTCATAATATATTTAAATAATTAAAGGCTATTTTTATACATTCGGCTGTGAAGATCAGCTACTTGATAAGAACTGTATCATTCTTGCGGAAAATGTATTCATCACATTGAAGACACTGAATCTTGATAGCATTGGCGACGTCCGGCTCAACAAATATAGGTTGTATGATATATTGTGTCGTTGGCATAGTGATATATCATTACATATAAGTAATCGAGTGTGATAAAGCACGTCCTTGGAGATATATTTTGCTTTGAGATGTCATAGCTGATATTCTTGCAGATATTAACTGATAAATTAAAATTTACGCATACGTAGAAAAAAGTATTTATGGGTTAAAAAAGTAATATATATTTTTATTTCGTGAGTCTTTTCCAGCTTTTTCTAATCCACTAGTAAAAATATTCCGGGAACAAGGCGCCAAGGGCACATAAGTCTTTTCTCGAAAACGAATTGTGGGTTGAGAACCTTTCGCAAATGGATACTTCGAATTGTTATTTTATTTTGTTAATTTATTTAGTGTATATAAATAAATAAGTAAAATGCTCAAAGGATCTGGGCCGTTTATGAATTTTGAATAACAAGTGTAAAAAAATATTATAAACATATTGTTAAAATATAGTTTACTATAGCTAAAACAAGACTGATTACATTACATATTATGCTATAAATGGCTTCCGGGAGTTGCCTGTTTTTAATAATATATATGTATGAAAAACATCGAAGCCCCGAACGTTTTACCTATTTGGAATTATTAAATGTATTTTTTTGAGATGGCTATCGATGTCTCCTCATATCACTATACTTCGATTGTGCTAATTTGTTTTTAATGATCGGTTTCAAATTTTAAATGAATATAAAGGTCGTCTATTCTATTTTTGCATTATTTTTAGTACGTATAAATATATTAAATAAGTGAAACCTTGTTATGAAGTATGATCTGATGTATGATAATTTAACGTATTTGTTAAATATGCATATTTGTCTAACTTGTCTAAATCAGTAGTAATCATTTATATGTATTTTTTTATACCATCTTTGTTCCTAAAGTGGAGCATATGGATCCACACAGTGTGAATAAGTCCACTCCGAAAGTGGAGTATATAGATTTCCGTAATGTGAAGACGCATCCAGTCCTGCATTTTCAGATTTTTAAAATCCGACCAGATGGGGAATCGAAC
>JAGVSQ010011125.1:0-12437 GCA_022683975.1 Rhyacophila evoluta
ATTTATAAAACAATAAATGTACTCATAGGTCACTGGCAAACATCACAGGATTTTTTAATGGTAATGTGCGAGACGTTTTTTTGTATTTTATCACGCTGGTACACACTCCTCAGATTTACAAAAGGCGTCTTTTTTCTTGCAAATTTTTGCAAAATACGCCGGACTCCAGCCAACGCTTAGCGCGAAATACTGCGGCCCGGAGTGTTAATATGTTTCAATTAATTTTACTAAAAAAAAAAATGTAAAGTAAAGGATACAAATTTCCTATTTATGAAGTTTACATTTACGATAATCATTTATATTTTATAAATAGAAGACGAAAGCGACCAGCCAGCAGAAGGCGAGGAAGAAAAAGATGCGGTATCATACTATGTATCAAACGAGGTCCACTTTGGCAATGCCCGCATGGCAGCACTGGCTTGCGTGAAGCGAGGGGCTGTTGTGGAGGCTGACAAGTCTGTTCATTCGCAATTGCGTTTACTTAACTTCTCTGAAGGCAGTCCTTACGAGACTCTGCATGCCTACATCAGCAAGGCTATGGCGCCCTTCTTCAAGAGCTATGTTAAGGAGAGTGGAAGAGCTGATAGGTACCCACTTTTATATAATTGGAGTTTATTAAAACAAAAATCTTTCATAATGTGCCTTTTCAATTTAAGACATTATGTTTCACTAAACATATTTACTGTGCAGTATAGTTACCTATTGTACAATTGATGAGGATAAATCGTCCATTGAATATGTTTGACATCAGGAGTATTGCACTATTAGTAATGAAAGAACAATTCTTAGAAAGTTTCAGCTATTCCGCATTGCTGTATTTCTTTATCTTCTATCTAGTAAAATATGTATTTTTGTTATATTGTTTACGATAATACTTTGTTAATCTCTAAATTTATTAGGTGATATAATATTTGCTATCATATCTAATAATAACATTATAATTTATTAATGTACAATTCTACAAATTTTTATTTCAAATTATGGTGATTTGACAATTTTATATTGTACCTGTGCAGAGATGGAGATAAAATGGCACCTTCCGTCGAAAAGAAGATGGCAGAGTTGGAAATGGGATTACTTCACCTGCAGCAAAACATTGATATCCCTGAGATTACTCTTCCAGTGCATCAGACAGTGGCTAGTATCATTAAGAGGTTTGTTCGGAAGTCAATTTTATTCATCATGATGGAGCATCATAAGGTTTTAATTTGCTATAGATTGTAAAATAATTACATTTTTATCACTGGGGTTGAATTTTGCTTGTGTAATGTTAATTATATTTTTATTTGATATATTATCATTAATATAATGATTATTTTTAAAAAATGTGTTAAAAACAGATTGAAAGCATACTATCTATCATTGGTATTGAAATCTTCAGGTGTTTATTTTCAAATTTTAATTTAAATAAGGTTCAATTAATAAAAAAAATGTTTCTATATCCGTGTCATATAATAATAAGTGAGCTTTTTAAAATTATTTGTTCAGGTGTGCTGATGAGAACCGTAAACCGAGAGTAGCTGATTTTGGAGATAGAGCTGAGGATTCAAGTTTTCTAAATCAGCTGCAGAATGGAGTAAACCGTTGGATCAAAGAAATACAAAAAGTAAAATATTAAGTCAATCATACACGCCAAGAATTAAAATATATTTCTAGTATTAATACCATATTAAGATGTTATGATCATTGTTTTTATAGGTGACTAAATTAGACCGAGATCCATCCAATGGTACAGCACTTCAAGAAATTTCTTTTTGGCTGAATTTGGAAAGAGCCCTTCATCGCATACAGGAAAAGAGAGAAAGTGTTGAAGTAAGTTCTACTTTGCCATTCGAAGAATCTTCCTTTTTGTAGATGTGTTCAAAGATAATACAAATTTTTTATTTAATACAAATAAATAAAATAATCTGCCATGTTAGTTAGGTTACACTGCATTTTATAACTAATATACTTTAATTACGGAAAATGATATCTATATTGCAAACCATTTATTGACATACTACTGTTCCTACTTTATATTGAAGGATATTTATTGCCAATGGTGAAATTCATAGAGCCATAATATGATTTAATGTGTTATATGTTTTTCAAATTGAATGTGAAGCATATGGATCTTTACAATGTTAGTTAAGACCAATATTGACTTTTATGAGAATTGGCTGTCTCAATTCATCTGACATTTATGTCTCGTGTTTTCAATTTTTTACGTAACTGCCGTATTTGAGTTTATGACACTTTGATATTGGATCAAAGTGTGTACGCTTAGCAGATTTTCTACTGGAGTGATATATTATTTAATAAATTAATGTAAGTTGCAAACAGTCTTAATTAATATAAGTTATAGTAACGTCAATAAATGTTTATATATTGAATTATTATTATAGGTGGCTTTAACATTGGAGATCTTGAAGTATGGCAAACGGTTCCATGCAACTGTATCTTTTGATACGGACACAGGGCTCAAGCAAGCACTTGCCCTTGTTTCTGATTACAATCCTCTTATGAAGGACTTCCCTATCAACGATTTGCTCAGCGCTACTGAGTTAGACCGCATAAGGTAATTAAATCAATATTTTAATTATGGCCCACCTCATCAATTTATTGTATATCGTGTTAAATATTTGGGTTTAGTAATGTAATAAATAAATTAAGGTTTGTCTATTTTTCAATTATATAGACACTATCATTGGATTCAAATTGACAATGAAAGGGTAATGAAAGGGTCTTAGATATTTTTATCTGTAGCAATATTATAATAATATTTGCCATATGTAACATCATCAAAAGTTAACATTATATCTTAATCTGAATGAAAAGATACTCTATTCAACATGATATTTTTCACAGGGCTGCTGTCCAGCAGATCTTTTCACATTTGAGGAAGATCAGATCGACGAAATACCCAATTCAGAGGGGGTTGAGGCTTGTTGAAGCAATTTCTAGAGATCTAGGACAACAGCTATTGAAGGTTGAATATATTCATTGTTTGATATTTAATCAGAGGTTCTTGTAAGATGTAACTGAATATATTTATAAAACTGTAAAGATAGATATAGTTGAAAAACTGTTATGATTGTATTAGAAGTGTATCTAAACTGTCTTATTTTGTGTATTCAGGTACTTGGTACCCGCCGTTTGATGCATATTCCTTTTGAAGACTTTGAACGAGTGATGGGGCAGTGCTTTGAAGTTTTTTCTTGCTGGGATGATGAATTTGAGAAGCTTCAAGGCCTTCTAAGGTAGTATTATTGACTTTATTGAGTATAAGACTTTTGTTGCATTGATCCAATTTAGACTAGTACCTTTCAAATCGCTAACTTGATTATAATAGCAATGAGTAAACAATTAACAGCTAACTTGTGTCTAATTTTGTTTTTTTTCACTCCTATACTTTTATGGAAATGATTATATGATTGTAATTTTTTAGAGATATTGTAAAAAAGAAACGTGATGAGCACTTGAAGATGGTGTGGCGTGTTTCTCCTTCACACAAGAAACTTCAAGGCCGTATGGAGCATATGCGGAAGTTCAGAAGACAGCATGAACAACTCAGGACTGTCATGTTGAGAGTATGATACTATTTAAAAATTATTTAAACTTGCATTTATAAATATTTCAGTGAAAAAAAAAATAACTTCACACATTGAATTTGGTGAATTAAGGAAATTTAATTTTATGCAGGTGTTACGTCCTCGTGTGTCTGCACCACCAGCTGCTGCCGGACAAGGCACAGAAGTTGCTGTCGGGGGACCTTTGCCTATGGACGCAGCCGATGCTAATGCTATTTCAGAGGTATTACTTTCTCATCATTATTCTCATACTTCTGCCTTATATATGCTGCATATCAGTCAGCACACTCTTGTGGTACAAATCTTTTAGCTTGAGAAATTAAAAAAATTGTTACAGTTTATCAAGACTTTTTATGTTATATAAATAAAAAATAAGTTTCATAAGATTGTCGATAATTCAATTCATATTGTTTATTTGTTACATAGGTCAACTTAGCATATGAGAATGTAAAAGAAGTGGAGTGCTTGGATATCTCGCGTGAAGGATGCGATGCTTGGGAGGCGGCAGTGCTTCGTTATGAAGACCGAATTGGTAAGTGATTAGATGTTGTTTTATTGACTGCTTTGTCCAGTGTGAGTCACCAAATTTATTCCTCCTAAGATAATACTCTGCATATAATATGGCGTTGAAAAGAATGTTAGAAACTTGATCTTGAATCTGAATCTTGAAGTTAATAAATAGTATTGGTTGCGGTAAGTTATGTTATGTAGGTTTTGAAATAATTTCATGCTTTTTTTTTAGATCGTGTTGAGACTCGCATTACGGCTCATCTTCGTGATCAACTGGGAACTGCAAAGAATGCAAATGAAATGTTTAGAATCTTCTCACGTTTCAATGCACTGTTTGTTCGGCCCCATATCCGAGGTGCCATCAGAGAATATCAGACACAGCTTATTCAAAGAGTTAAGGATGATATTGAAGCGTTACATGAGAAATTCAAGGTAATTCTGTTCATTAAAATCAATAAAAAAGATGGTTTGGTCAAATTCACAAAAATGGACAAAATGATAATATGATGGTTATTTTGGTCATGTAATTTCAAACTCATAATTTTTTGTCTTTTTGTATTCTCTTGGCTACTAAGGTTATGGGTCATATAATATTACAGCTGTTCCACCAATAAAATTACAGTTTATAAAATTAATTCCATAATTGATATTTGTTACATCATTATTAATAATTGTTCAATAATCATTATTAAATTTATTATAGGTGCAATACCCACAAAGCAAATGTTGTCGCCTGTCTCTAGTACGTGATTTGCCACCTGTTTCCGGTTCCATTATCTGGGCAAAGCAAATAGATCATCAGCTTACCACTTATCTGAAACGTGTGGAAGACGTACTTGGTAAATATATTTTTAAACCATAATATTCACTTGGACGATACTATTCACTAACTAGTTTTTGATATTTAAGAGTTTTAAAATAAAAACGTTTATCTTATTGGATTTTTATATATTTATGGCAATGATGTCACCCTAATTATTGTAGAAATCTTGTATCAAAGAAATCTGATTTTCATATTGTCAACATCAAAAATACTGAAAAAATTATGACAGAAGTTAGTAACAATGGTTGAATAATTATATTATCATGTATTTAATTGTTATTCTACTAGCTTATTACTTTTTGTCTGGGAAAACAGTTCGACTTCTCAATCTCATAGTCATACTCTGTGTACTAAACAGCTCATTCATTGATATCAAGGTCTTGAGTGAAATGATTTAAAATATTTATTTCTTTTTAAAGGCAAAGGTTGGGAAAATCATATTGAAGGGCAAAAGTTGAAAGCGGATGGGGATAGTTTCCGCTTGAAATTGAACACCCAGGAAGTGTTTGATGATTGGGCTAGAAAGGTATGAAATCAATTCCTCAAAGTCTTAATAACTTTTTTATTTTTAGGGTTGAGCCAACTTAGCATAAATTTAAATGTATTGATGCACCAAGAAACATTTGTAGAGTTAGTTTGTAATTTTTTTTTGAATATTCATTTTAATATTTTTAGGTACAGCAACGGAATTTGGGTGTATCTGGTCGCATATTTGCGATAGAGTCGGTTCGTGCCCGTTCTGGCCGTGGTGGGAATGTTCTCAAATTAAAAGTCAACTTCCTACCTGAAATAATTACCCTCTATAAAGAGGTTCGCAACTTAAAAAATTTGGGATTCAGGTAAGATATTGCGTATTAAGTTAAAATTAAGCAATTAATATTTTTGACTGATGGTGCTTGCTTGATGGAAATTGATTTTAAATAATTTAGATATTAAAATTAAGCACTTCATTGGTAGTAGATTCTCTTGTTAAAGAAATGGGCATTCAGTGGATACACTTATTTACACTTTCCCATGCCAAATGTCACTCCAAGATATCAGTTAGATAGTAAGTGATCGCAAAATAATAATTACCTGATTAAAACTAACCACAAAAAATTCTTGTGTTTGAAAATATACATTTTTCATTTATTCTCCGCATCTTTAATATTTGCAGGGTTCCATTGGCCATTGTAAATAAGGCGCATCAAGCCAACCAACTTTATCCGTTTGCTATTTCTCTGATAGAGAGCGTCCGCACATATGAAAGGACACTTGAAAAGGTAAATTACACATGTCATAACTTGTTATATTATTGTCTATCACATGGTTCTAGAGCACTGAATACATTTATTTCACACAGAAACACAGTTTTATTAGACATTTTATAAAATTCGAAATTGATTATCAACATAATTATTCAGTTTATAACAAATATAGAATTTTGGTAAAATCATAAACAACAAATTATTAAAACATGGAAATCAATCAACGTCGTCATATTAAATAATTAGCTGTCTCGAATTTACACACTATTAAAAAATATTTTTCTGTTTTACTATAAATCATTTAGTGATATAACCATTAAGTAAAAGATGTTTTATTTAAATTTTTGTGATAAATTAAAGATTTTTTGATTATAGTCAATAGAGAAAACACAAATTGCACTGTTACTTTTTCCAATTAAAATATTTTCAGCACCTAGTCTTAATTTTTTTTTTATTATACTTACACAGATGTGTTATATTTTTACTGTTAACCTTATTTCATTATTTTTTTATACTAACAAGTTTTACTGTAGTGGTGTGTCATATTTTTCTTATTGGGAGAATTAGTGTGAAATAATTATTCTTTTGATGCAAAGAACAAATCATTTCTTTTTGCCAGCTCACCCATAGGAACATTAATAAGGTAGACATATGAAACAATTTGACTGGAGACACGAGACTTGTTAGCTTCGCATGACAGCTGTCAGTTCACTTCAATTTGCATGCTTTGCTTACTAACAAGAATTGCTTAGTTAATTTTATAATGTAGGCACTTACTAGCAGGCTATAGAAAAGTGATTGGTGTAAATAAATTAAAGTAGGTGACTGCAGATACGGAATATTGTTTGTTCTTTTTACGCAAATTCGACTGAGTGAACCTTTCAGAACCTTTTCACAAACAACAAGCGCTAGCTTATAATTTTCTGCATTCGGGCATTCGTACAATATTTTTCTTGCGAGAGGAATGAATTCCAACAAATAATTTGTAAGATGAATGTAGTATATATTGTATTTTTTTTTAATCAAAAGGTTTTTAATTCTCAATCAATACTACATACACAATTATAATTAAAATATTTATTCTTTCAAGTAAGCGTAATTGTTTGAAAAGCATAATATTAATTTTTCATAAAAAAGGTAGAAAAATGTTTGCTTTCACATCATTGTTTATAATATTCTGCTAAATTGTTAGTAAATACTTTCTTCATTGTAATTGATAATATGATTATTGAAATAATCTATATAGAGATTCTGTTTAACTTTATCAATCAAAATGCATGTCACAAGCAATATATAATATACATATATTTATAAATATTGATAGATTTAAAAACTATAGATAAGATAGCTTATTATTATTATTAATTAACTGTTGAAAAATATGCTAAGTATTCTACAATAGTTTGAATATAATATTATAATAGCTGTATATGATAGAGCTGAGCTTTTTTGCGACATTTAAATAATTTTATTTGCATTACTGCTTTAATATACTTTTAGAATTTTATATAAAATGGTAGCGGAAAAAGCATAAATGATTGATGATATTATTAGTTCAGTTTAGTGAACATTGTCTCATTTTTTTTTTTTTTTAATAAAATTTGTTTCACTTAACATGCATTTCTCGTCACTGGATGGCTGCAGCATTATGCTTAATTAAGTATCTACCTACTTTATAGTTATATCTTCTTTTTGTGCTATCTTCGATAGTAACTATTCGAAGGTTTATTATTTATACCAAACAATCGTATCAATTCATCTACCAATAAACACGCGATAAGTTTTATTAAACAAAGCTTTCTTTGAATGCTATCGGTTTTTTTAAACATGTATCAGTTCTTAGTTAATTGTGATACTGATAGATTATAAACACCTTATTTCATGCTTTCTGAGTTAGAATTCAATAATATTGGCATGGCTTTTTAAATTTATGTTGTCACTCATCAATGGCTATTTTATTTTCACATTAATTCTAATCTGCATCATTGAAGAGTTAATTGTTTAAAATATTATCAATAATTTTGGAAAGGGAATTACATATTTCACTGTGTTGCATGTCAGACCCAAAACCTTATTACATTATTGATGATAACAAACTATTTTATATGAAAACCCATATGAAATTTGTTAACAATGTTAATTTAGGTTATAAAATTGAATGGGTAATGTAAAATTAATTAAAGTACATTCCAATCTTGAATTATTGTTTTCACAATTTAAATATTTTTTTATAATCATACTTGGGATATCATAACTAGTAACAAAATATAACTGTTTGCTTTTACTTGAATTTTTGAAAATAAATGGTAAGGAAAATACTATAGAAGCGTGAAGCTTTATTTTCTTCTTCATAATAGCTATTTAATACTACATGTTAATTGTTTCAAAGAGAGTGCTATTTGTCATATGATAGGCAATGGGCTGTGTATAATACTTCCATCAATCATTTTTTATTCGCCATGGGCAAGCATTTTCCTCACACAAAAACTCTCAAGGTCTCAAGGCTGTTTTTCTCAATTAATTGTTTTTACATTATCCACTTTTAGATTGATGACAAGGCATCCATTGTGCCATTAGTAGCAGGACTGCGGCGTGATGTGCTGGCTTTGATCTCTGAAGGAATGGGACTTGTATGGGAATCTTACAAATTGGACCCTTATGTGCAGAAGCTTAGTGAAGTTGTTGTCTCATTCCAAGAAAAGGTATTTTGATTAATTTCTGTTTATGTATATGCTAGGTTCACAGATGGCTTGCATATTATTATTGTGCGTATGTTTGTTGTGTGCATTTGAAAAGATCATCTGATTGTATTGAATTTTTTTATCTAATGTATTGTTGAGTCAATTAAAACAGTGCTCTGTAACCTTTTTTCTTTTCCGGCACAAATGACGTTTTTTTCCAAAATTTAGCGGCATGCTACAAGAAAAACAGAAAGAAATGTCGCCTTTTCTAATGTTTTTCTTTTGTTGGAGAAATGCACCACGGCAGACACAGAGTTGTCTCGCAGCACGCTACTTTGATGCAACACAGCGGCTGCAGAGCGCTGAATTAAAGTGTATTCTATTAACATAATATACTGTCTTCTGTGTTCACTGGCTGATTATTTTTTATTTTTTCCAACAGGTTGAAGATCTAGTAGTGGTAGAGGAGCAGTTAGAAGTGGATGTCAGATCGATCGAGACTTGTCCATATAGTGCAGCAACATTGGCTGATATTCTCGGTAAAATCCAACACGCTGTGGATGATCTCTCTTTACGTCAGTACTCCAACTTGCATCTTTGGGTACAGCGCTTGGATGAAGAGGTATAGCTCATCAATTATAATCAGTCCTATTAGTAGGTCCTCAATGTATAGTAGTTGAATGGGGGTCCATCTAGTTGATTGAAAGAAAGCCACAGAAAAATGTGGAAGACAATTTTGATTTACGAGATGAGGAATAAGGCGTTGCAATGTTATTGATAAAAAAAATGATATGTGTTTTCTTTTTACAGGTTGAAAAAAGCCTGGGTGTTCGCCTTCAGGCTGGCGTCAAGGCTTGGACTGAAGCTCTCCGCGGAGAGGCCAAAGAGATTGATCTATCCATGGATACTGATGCCCCTGCTCAGCCCACTCATAAACTCGGTGGGGATCCGGCTGTAAGTAATACGTCTTTGTCAGCCATAATTTTGTGTCCTGTGTCAGTCATGTATACAGCAGAATAATTTTCATTTACTGAGAAGAAAACTAAACAATTGAAATATATTAGTATTTTTCTGATTTATTTTGTTGTTGGTCTATCAAAGAGATTCATGCTATAATTAATTATATTTTTTTATCATAATTATTCTTCATAAATGTATGTATAGTTTTGTATTACATGATAATTATGAGTATGTATGTGTGTGTTTCATAGATTGCTCGTGTTGTACATGAAGTTCGTATCACAAACCAGCAGATGTATCTTTTCCCATCATTGGAGGAAGCTCGTTTCCAAATTATGCAGCAGCTTTTTGCTTGGCAGGCAGTAGTTACGTCGCAGCACAGACTGCAGAGCTCCAGGTGATGGAAATTAATACTAAATGATGATATTTTCTGTATGCATTAAGAGGGTTTAAACAGTGTCTTTTTTGAGTTTTTTTATAGTGTGATGGTCAGAGGTATTCAATTCTGATGAAATCTAAACGATATAAAAAGTTTAACTCAACTTAGTTAAGAAATATTAACAAAAAAGAAAAGACACATGTAGTTTTTACTTAAAATTAATTCGCAAGTCAATAATGACAGTTGTCTTTATACAGGTATCAAGTAGGTCTTGCACGTCCAACAGCGCAGACCTATAGAAATCTTTTGACTAAATTGCCAGGAGGTACTGCTCCGCTCGAGGAAGCGTATGATGCAATCGATAACAAGGTTTCTGAAGTCAGAGCTTATGTCGATGAATGGCTAAGGTAAATTTTAGATTTTTTAAATTTTAATAATATGAAGAACTCAGTTTCAATAAACTACACCAAACTATAATATATAATATAAACAAACAATACTGATCTTGTTCAACACCCTCCCTGCTAAAAATTTCATTTGCAATCATGTATGAGGTGAAAAATTGGCCGACATTGGAAACAGTGCATTTTTATTCTTAAATGATATATTTTCCTTTTTATAATTTCTCAATAATTTATTGCCATCTTATTGAAATTTTTGTTATTCTAGTTATGTAATACATATCTCACGAGTAGGGGAATTAGGCAGAAATCCCTAGTGACTCCAACATCATAAGTGTTCTTACTTAATTAATTCCTGGTATATAGTGTGTTGTGCTATATTATTTATATTAATAAGTAAAATCTGAATGACACTGAGCCAGTAATGTGAATTCAATTTATGATTTTTAATTCTATAAAGCATATTTGCTGGTGGTTTTTTTCTTCTTTGTCTTCATTATCCATTGGTTAAATTTTTCCCATCCTAAAAATAGAATATGAGAATTATTATTTATTTATTCTTTATTTTCTGCCTTAGGTATCAAGCTCTGTGGGATTTGCAAGCTGACAATTTGTATGGAAAGCTTGGTGAAGACGTCTCTCTGTGGATCAAGTGTTTGAATGACATCAAGTATGACTCAGTTTACATTTTTAAAACTGCTTTATTGTGTCTTGAATATGAATCCTAAGTAATTGTCCTAGACTTTTATATGTACCAACTCTTGTCATTGAATACAGCAAAAAAACAATACTTCATTTCTTTTTCTATAAATCCATTTTTCCTTCTTTTAATGATCAATTATTTTTTTTAGAAAATCACGCACCACATTTGATACATCGGACACTCGTCGAGAATACGGTCCGATTGTGATTGATTTTGCCAAAGTGCAATCAAAGGTGACCCTCAAATATGATGCGTGGCACAAGGAAGCTTTAGGAAAGTTCGGTTCTCTTCTGGGAGCTGAGATGACAGGCTTCCACTCTCAATTGGCCAAGTCTAGGGCGCAATTAGAAAACCAATCCTTAGGTGAGATAATTTAAACATTCTACTAGATTAATGATGTTAAAATATATCAGTACACCAATAATTTTGAGGGTGAGGTAAATCCAAATATGTCATAAAATAATGATCCGAAGTATTGTACCTTCTAAGCTGTACGTGTACTTAGTTTTGAAAGTCCCACACACTGATCGCAGGTGTGCAGTCTACCTTTTTCTTAATAAATTTAATACACATATCAACAGGAATTTATAAATAACACTGATTTTATGTATGTAGAAAATTATAGAAAAATATATATTTTATAAAAGATTTTATTCCTCAAAATGATGTAAACATAAAACTTTATAAAAAAAAATAGTTTTGGAACACATTCCTGATTCCCGGCCAGGGAGAACCTTCCGTTTTAAAGGGAATATTGGTTGAAAGCATTCATCACTGTTTCTGGGCAAAATCAAGACATTTTTCAGACTTCACCTTTCATTTTGATGTGAGGATAGCTATTATGTTTAAGGATGCTGAAAAGTTTGTTGATAAACTTTGTTTTGTTGAAAAATTCTAACAAACTGGATTATCTGTGATTTGAAGAAAATTATTTGCTGCACATAATTAACATCTAATATATTTTTTTTTACAGAAGCGGCGTCTACTAGTGATGCTGTGGGTCTTATCACCTATGTCCAGCAATTGAAGCGAGAAGTGATTGCTTGGGAAAGGCAGGTGGACACTTATAGGGAAGCTCAAAGAATTCTGGAAAGACAAAGGTTGTTACAGATTTTTTTTATTTATGAAATTATCCATTATAAATACAAGTGTAAACCTACCCTA
>JAGVSQ010011126.1:0-12436 GCA_022683975.1 Rhyacophila evoluta
TTGATTTTAAATTCTAAATTATTTAAAACTGGTAAACTTCCATATGTGAGAACATGTGTAAACTTCCATACTCACATATGGAGGTTTACCAGTTTTAAATAATTAAGAATTTAAAATCATTTATGATCGAGATGTGAATTTATTTTACTCATATCAAAATAGAAAGCTTGTGTTTATATTTTTTTATTAGATAGCTTTGTTTGATGTTAAGTCCTCCATAACCCAGATCTTTAATGGTATCAAAGATTTACATAGTATTATAATGTTATAACATTTGTTGGAGAAATATTCTGCAGTGGAATGAAAGAACATAATGTGTACACAGAACATTCTTAATTCTAATGTATAGAAAAAGATTTGTTGCTTGTTCAATTACATTGTTTGGTTTTGCTTGAATGTTTTGATAACAAATTGATAATAGTTTAATTAATGCTATTAATTAGAATTTATTTGTGTGTAAAAATATAACTTAGAAAAAGAATGATATATTTTTGATGATAATTGTTGCAGCAAAGTTGAAATTTATTTGACAATGATAGAATAAATAGGGAATTTAGGAGAAATATGAAAATTTTAGTATTCTAGTTTCTATAGTCATGCAAGAGTAACATATTCATAATGTAAAAATGATCGATTAGAAATTTAAATGTTTTAATACATATTAAAAGATTATTTTCTAGATTAAATAGATAAAGACAAATAATAGTGATTTTTTTCATATCAATTAGTACCTAATTTTATTTTCTATAATATTTACATACTCGGTATAATCGAACCATCGAATATCTTGTAAAGAGTTTTTAAATACTAATTAATAATATCTAAATTATTTTTTACAATATTTTGAGTTTTAAATAAAGTTAAAATGAAAACGTAGTGCATGGTATAATTTTGGGAATCACTTATATTTGACACTTTTAAGTTACATTTTCTGTGACTTAATTTTATTTCACCGAACTCCAAAACCAGAATATTTAATTTCAAAGTGGTCTAATGTACCCCATTGTGGTCTTTTTTCTGCAGTTTTGTGAATTTTGTTTATAAAAAAGTATATCAGTAAAATTTCAAGATTAATATAAGGTAAAATCATCATAACCTATTTATGTACAATATAAAATTGCTGTATTACCATAAAAAATACCTAACTACTGTTTTAAATATTTATACTTATAGTTTTATTAGATCTATGAGGATCAGTAGTTGTATATATTATTCAATTATTTTAATATATGATTTAGCATTCACACCATTTTTAATATATAAATAGGAAAATTAATAAAAATATCCATAGCTGAGTACAGAACAATGAGACTTTCTATAAATTATTCCTCACTTATTCAAATTCAAATTAATTATATATGTGTTGAAAATTTAGTAATTCATTAATATATTCTCACCAAAATATTGGTGGTAAGGATTTTTAAACAACTGTGTACAGCTGCCATTTCCGAATTACCTCAATAGATCTCGCATCAGTGATGGATGAATTGATTATGGTGTAGAACAAAACAGAATTTTTTTAAATCCGCGTGGAATTTTTTTATGAAATTTGCACGATACAGCTAAATTTTTGCAAAGGTATTTGTAATTATTCCAATTTTTAGGTAGATATTTATAAAACAATATTACTTAAATGTATAATAAAGGTTTTCTATTTCCTAAAAATTTCAAAAGTGTGGTTCAATGAACTTATAGACTCACGATATTTTAGGAGAATTGTATTTACCTATTATAAATGATACTTCATATTGTTATGATCACTATAAATTCGTTTAAAATCAAAAAAAAATATTTTACATCAAATAACATGAAAAAAAATATTTGAATCGAACTAACATTTGTAATTTGGCAGGTAAATTATTCGAATTATAGTTTGTTAAATGAGTAATGATTATTTTAATAGAAAAACTTACAGCTAAAGCAAATTTTGGATAAACAATGGTCCAATAAATAAAAATTGATTTTTTTTACATGATTCACCGTAGCAGATACATTCCATTTTTTCTATTCCTTGGTTCATTAGATGTTAGGCTCCAGTATAAATATAGGTAATCTGTGACAGACTAAATTAAATATGTAATTATTATATTTACAGAGTCATTCAAGCACACATTCTGACTATTATTGATAGTTTATGGCATTCAATTTCTATTATAATATATATTATTTTCAATTCGTTGTAACTTCTGCCAATCCAGCGGAGATTCCTGTAATAATAATAAAAAAAATTAAGCTCTTATCAATAGATAATTATATTTAGAATTATTTTTTAAAACACATTGAGTGCGAACAATAATTAGGTACTAGTAATACAACAATGTGGCTAATACTTTGAATACTAATTTACTGTATAACTCAATTGGATGTAGTTAAGCAGAGTAGGTTAAAGCCACTAATTGATATTTTTCACTTCATTGCATATATATAATGCTTCGAAATATAAATACTTTTTATATGACAGAGAATCTCAGTCATAAATATACACCCAGAAGAATTAATTTCTGTTTGTCTAACCTGTATACCAACAGTTAACATAAAATCATATCAACAAAACAGCATGTGGCTTGAATACTTTTGGCTTTGAAGTCAAAATATAAGTTTACTTAGTTACAAATAAAATTTTGACCATGCCTATTCTAGGTTATAATAATTATCTCTTAATATTGATAAACAATAGATAAATCATTTGAACACAATGTGCGATTTTGATTCTCATTACTTGATTAATTAATGAAATATGAAAAAAATAGATACTCACTGAATTCATATTATTCCATGTTTTAATTTATTTTTAAGTAATGAAGTCTACGTCATTAAAAAAATATATCGTTTTGTCTGTCTTTAATTCTATGTATGTTTATTATTTCTATTATTATATTATTATTGTTAGGTACTATATTATAATACAAAAAAACACAAGTGTTAAAAATCACTCCCCCATACGCAACACAGAATTGTTTTTCAACTTTTTTTCACGATTGAGTATAAAAAATCCCCATAGATTATTATGAACCGACCACTTTGTAAAACACTAAATCTAAAGCTAAAAATGTTAATACTGTCACCACGCGTGCAAAGCTATTAGTCTTATATCTGTAGCAGACAGAATTGTTAGTGGAAGCTCTTTGTTATTTGTCTGGATGGTGGACATTTGTGGCTCCATTATCAGGAAATTCATCATAGTCTTCGTTTCCTTCCTGATTATCATCATACTCTTCAGTTTGTTCATCACGGTCTTCTGGTCCTGGATCGATTCCCTCATGAGGCGGAGATGGTGGAAGAATTTCCTGGTTACCGGTAATTATAATGTTAGTAATTAGTACTATCGACTAATATAGCTTGAGGGAAACTGGTTTGAAACACAAAACTATTTGAAATTTATAAACAAAATAAGTGTATATTTGAACATTGTTCATGTCAATACAATCTGTAGATTAAACCTGAGTCATAAATAATGACAGTCTATATGAAAATTGATATATTGAAAACAGTTTTGAGTTTGTTATGTCAGTAATTTGTTAGATGCGAAAATACATTTACAATATATACTAAATATTATCACAACTGTTCATCAGATTAATAAAAGCTTCCATAGATTTTATATTGCAGACAAAATCAAGTCATGTATTAGTTAAAAAGAAAAGGAAGTATAAAAGGAATATGGGATTTCGTAGAACAACAGATGTGAGAACAAGAGTAATTGTATTTTATTTTATTTGTCTCTTATTTTGTTTCTCCTAAAATTTTCTGTTACTTGCACAAATAATTTGAATGGAATAAATTTTATTTATTAAATATTGGATTCATCACTAGCAAAAGTTATAATAACTTCGAAATTTAATTAATCTTCTGAAAAACCATTGATTTTACATAATAAAAAACTTCTTTATACGTTGTCCAGAAGCTTTATGATCTATGATTAAACACTCATAATTATAAAAAGATCATTTATTGTCAAGAATGGTTATCATATTTCATATGAAGTTTGACAAAAATATATTAAAAAACTGGGCTATTATTTTAAAATCAATCACGTTAATAATTGTTGATGTACTTTCACTTAGTTTAAAATTAAGTTGGTACCTAAAATTGAAAAAAAATAAGTTTATGTAACAGGCTTTTCCTGAAAATGATAGACATATAGGGCATGATAAATATCTAATTAATACTTACATTGGATAGAGTATTATTATCCAAACTGGAAGAGTTATTACGCTGCTATGAAAAATAAAGTATAATAGATGGTTAGAAACGCAAAGCTCAATCTACAATCAGTTAATCTAAAATTTATATATTAAACTAGATTAATTATTTTGTTATTCTTTAGTTATATGACACTTCAAGACTTTGTTTCAAGTTCATTTAATTTCTACTAAAAATGTAAAATTAATGAAGTGTTGATTGGCACAGTTTGCCACTGAAGAGACAAAACATTGTAAGTCACGAAGCAAGAAAATGTAGAGTAGAGATAAATCTAACCTTAGGAGGTCTCCATCCACATCCTGGTAACGGCAGACCATCAGGTCCCAACGGACACGGCGCATCAAGACCCGGCACCCCTTGATCGCCTTTGTCTCCTTTGTCACCCTTTCTTCCTCGCTTTCCTATTGGACCCTGTTCCAGAAATAAAATTATTGGTCATGTCTTTTATATTTTACTAATAAAATTTTAATATTTGGCGATTTTTCTTAAATGAAATGAATAAATTGATATTTTCTTTGTTAAATAATCCTTATTCCCTTCAAAGAAAGAGCATTATGATTTCTATAATCTGGAACAATATTAGAAGGTTTTTAATAAGGCTAAGTTATCAGTTATTTGTTGAAATTATTCATATTTTAGGTCAAAAGACACATAAAAACATATTTATTATAGTCTGTCTGCAGGATTCGAACCTGCAACATTGATTCGGAGAAATTCAAAGGTACATGCTCTAATCTATTAAACCACTTTATAGCCACGGATTGAATAAAAAAATTGATATTAGATAACTATTTGTATGTATTTAATGAGTTTTAGAAGATACTATAAAAGGCTTAACTTAGTTAAGAGAAGCAAATATGCATTCCCGAGTGCAATAAATTTATTAACGGTAGTAAGAGTTTGTAGGCAAAATGCGCTTAACTTTCTATCTCATCCCCATACAATTATTATCTAACAAGCATGCATGGAAAATGCATGATGAAATGAGAAACATTAATTCGAATTACTAAAACTTTTCCATATAAATATGTTGGAATCATGTTGATTTTTAATCATTAAAATTTGATATTGACCAATTTGCCTGTAACGTAAATATGTATTTATATTGTAGTAAGTTAAAAAATTGTTGAATACATATAAATTTTAAGAACTTATAATTAATAGTGTTTAATAAAATGTACTTACGGGTTCACCCTTCAATCCTCTGTCACCTTTCGGACCCTGGAAGAGAAGATAGAATTAATTTTCAATTATTAAAATATATACATAGCAGAATCGATACATTACGGTAATTTTCAGATATCAAGTAAGAGTACAAAAATGATATTTTAGTTTATATTAAATGATCATTTAAAAGCAGGAGGCAGAGAAGAACCACTTAATGTGAAAGAAAGATAGTTGGTAAAAATCCCATGTATAATATAAAAATCACACTGTAATAATTTCTCAAATCAGTGGCACACCTATATCATTATAAAATAATGCAATACGTTTGCAGTGGGAGGTTAATAAGTATAAAGCACACAATTATTGCTAAAGCCCTCTATAATATTTAAAAGTATCAACTTAAGAAATTTTGACATTTGTAAATTTTTCAAATGAATTTATTTGTAATGAAGAATTCTTTTAGTATTTTTAGATTGTATCGCAAATGATCCCAATAATTAAAACTATACCGTTGTGTATTGGAATTTTGACCTGTTGCCAAGCCTACCATATAAACTTATCATTTGTATTTTATTATAATTATTATTGGCAACTCAAAATATTGAATGATAAAAAATATCTTCATTAATTTAATTAATTTAAAAAAATTCTAAATACCTCTTGTCCAGGAATACCATCTGTGCCCTAAAAATAAGACACAAAACCATTATTGTTAATTGTTAATTTATTATAAGCCACAGAGTTTAATAGCCCACACCATTATTTTCCAAATTAGATTATGTGTTAAATTAAGGGTTTTTAGGATGTAAGATAAAATTATAGGATTAATACAGTTACAGAATTTTTTTAACATGAAATTATTAAAAAATACATGTGTGGTGGAAAAGAGAAAGTTATCAAATTAAGATGCACAAAAATAGAGGGTAAACAGCTTGTTATATCAAAATTTCTAATTGTAATCCCACACACTTAAATGCATGGCAATCTAATTCTTTGTTAATTTATATTTACTCTTGGGGCACTCCTATCAAAAAAAGTAGAACGCTTCTCGATATCAGAGCTTTGGAATACGTCTGATTAAAACTAGGTGTAAGGATGCGGCAGTTGGATGAATTATTAGAAATAATTCATGTATGAGTACAGGTCATTAGCCGGTTTGTTTTACGGTGATAGAATAATGGATGAGACAATTTGAAATGACTTTTTTAGTCAACTCCTCAATGTCTAAGAATATTTAGGCATCACACTGTGTTTTAAATCTCCCCCCATCAGTTCTATTTTATTTCTAATTAAAAGTTTCATAGTTTTAGTAAGACAATTTATCATGCAAACTAGATGTTCTTTTATATATTATTCATACTTAACATTTATTATATCGCACTATCTGAGTTGTAAGGATGCAGAAGATGCAGTGTTGAGTGAATTAACTTTTCACGTATACTTATACTTCTTTTAAGAAGTAGTCAAAGTTACCAGTAAATAAAACATATTCAATAATATACTCACAGGTAATCCTGATTCGCCTCTTTCCCCTTTCACACCTGGCTCGCCTTGCGCTCCCTAAAATGCACGCACGTTTTGAAACACCAATAAATATTGTTTTGATTTAGTTTTAAAATATAAAATAATAGCAAAATTCTAATATTTTCATAAAAATACTATATAAATAGCTTGTTGTACGAGACTGAGCCATAATCAGTAAAAGTGAAGTCATTTTACTTATTAGTACACAACTAGTTTGAATTAAGGGATTTTTTTTTATTAAATTCTCTAATACACAAATATGGAATTGGTAATTGATAAACAATCATCAAATTAATCAAATCATTTCCGTTGTTATTGTTTAAATACCTATTTCAATGTAAGAATAGAAATAAAGGAACAATAGCAATAAAGTATCTTAAAGGACTCTACTATTAATATTTAAAAAGTAACAAAAAATACTCAAGGCTTCCTTTATTAAAAATCCTGATATCCTTTCTTTTGAGCACCTTTTGGATCTCAAGTTTTTCTACTGAATTTTTCAATGTACAGGCTTGAAGTTAAGCCCAGAGAAAGAGTGGAAATCATTAAAAAAATATTACATAAGCATTTCTCTTAATGGTAGGTATATTAAAGATAATTTTTTTTTCTGTCAAGAGTGTTCATGTTGCAGAGTTAAATATACTCTATTTTTAGAGTGGACATCTTTAGACTTTTGTATATCTGTATGCTTCAGTTTTGGAGTTAATTCGCTTCACAAAAGTGGAAGATGATAAATAAAGATAAAAAAGATAATGCCGAGGAATCAGACTCTGAATAATTCATTCAATCTGGTGTTGAATCAGAAGAAAGTGATAAATCACATAACTATAAATAAGTATGTAGTAATTATATTACAAAATTGAATCTTATCTAGATATATTTTTAGATTTCTAATGGTAATGAAGATTTTTCAGATTTTAGTGATCAGGCTTCTTGAAAATATTAAAGCAGTGAAAAATTCCAGGAGATTTCTGATTTAGATAAGCTGATAAAATTAACCTATAAATTAATTTGCTTTTTATATTAAAATTTTGTAAATAGTAGACAATACATCAATCATTAATGCAGTACTTAAAATTGAATATTTTTTAAGGTTCATTATTACAATTGTAGAAAATAAACTGTTTTTTTTTATTTATAACTTAAATAGATGAATAGAAAAATCTATTACATTTGGTCACTCTTATTTTGTAGACCTGCCATAACTTTTTCCCATTCTTTTATGAGACACCATTTTATGGGTGTATTTTTTTATAAAATAAATATAAACAAATAGCTTACCTTCATACCGTCTAACCCAGGGGGGCCCTGCGGGAAAAAAAATAATGTAAGCAATAAACACAATACTTAAAAATGATTTGACTTTCAAATTCTTACAATCATTTACTGTTTTATATTTGAATTTTTGTTTTTATAAAAGTATCAAAGACTATTGTTTACAAAAAGTTACATGAAAAAATTTTGATTAAAAAATTTAACAAAAGAATGTTTCGATTAATATTTTTGGCAACAAAATTGTAAAGGTGAATAGTATAATATATTTCGTGAAAGCTATACCTATTCCTTAAATGTGCAAGCTATTGTGTTGTCAATGTATATTATGATGTTAATTTGTCTATGAATAGTTTTAAAAAACTATTTTTGAACTACTATAATTAACATCTAATTTTAGGTAGTGAAACAGTACGATCAGGGATATCGCTATTTTTGAAGATAATTTGACAGTCGAATCGTAATATTAAATTGTGATTCTATAGTCAAATTAGTTTTATTGTTAGCTCTTTTGGTTGTGACACAATTATCAATTATTAACATTATCAATCCATAATTTAAAACAATATCATATCTTGACTTTATCTTGGTGAAGATACGTCTTTTCAATAGAAATTATAACTGTTAAATTTTTTATGCACATTATGCTTACTGTCAGTCAGTTGGCCAAAACCTAAGCACCGAATAAATGGAAGATTGTAAATCTCAAATGCTGAGATATGATGGGATATATTATGGCGTAACAGAGTCCTGCTTACCTGCTATCTAACCAATATTTCATATAATTTGATTATAGTTAAAGTTAAAATATATATGAGGGAGTCCCGAAATGAAGTGAAATTTACCATAGATTTTTGCAGCAAAACTAGAGTACATTATTGTTTGCCGTCCTTACGGGAAAAATTATAAAAAATTCACTTTGAAACTGGTAAAATTTTAAATCATAAGTTAAATAACTGAGAAATATTTTTCTGGTATTCGAGAAATATGGCACGGCACACGCAGCATTATCTTGCAGCACAGCGGTTGCGAAGCACTGATCTAATGGGTCACGCAAATAGCTAACTCTTTTAAAAGTAATATATTAAGATACATCCTTACACGAAAGAAGTCCTCAATCTTGTTGATTTAATTTTTTTCTTAAACAACACTTTATTATTCACATTACGTATTTAATGTAAATAAAATCTAAAATTAATTTCGAATGAAAATGTTGTTTTTATTTTATTTATTATATTGAAAATGCTTGGTTTTATTACTTTAAATTTTATAAAAAGTTGTATATTTTATTTTCTTTAAAATCAACAGTAAATATATTTCGCACTTCTAGACCTAGACTTCTAGTTGGTCAAAATTAAAATACTGTCTTACATTTACGATAAGGTGAGATAATCAGGACTTCATATATTCTGTTTCACTAACTAAAAGTGGATGTTAGATTGATAAATATTGTAGAAATTGAAGTGTGAAATGATTTTTATTTAATCATCATAACTGAAAAATATATTTGTGAGGACATCAAGAGGTAGAATGAATTGCCCATTGTCGTAGTAAATATAAGACAGCGGGAGATTCATAGGCTCTACCTTGGAGAGGAAATGGTTATATTTCCAATAACAGAAATTAATCAATGCTATTATTTTTATAAGAATATTCTGTTTTACAAGTTTTGCATAAAAAAATCAATTTGAAAAAGATAAAATCATCTTCTTTAGTTGTCTCTTTTGTTTCACTAACTTAAATGAAATATTTTAAAAATATTATTCTTGTCAGTTAAAATAATCAAAAATATGTGTCCTCCGATTGTGTGAAATTAAAATATATTAAAAACTCAAAATATTCATAAATTTTTGCAATTTCAAATATAACATTACCACCACAATTATCATCACCTTTCTACATTATCGATAAGTATGTAAACAAATAATATACGTACATGACATAGAAAAACAAATCATAGACTCAAACCATCTTTTATTCGTGAATTAATTAACAAAAAAGAAATTGATTTGATAAATTTATTAAAAAATATTAAGCCATTAACAATGTTAACAACATAAAAAATTGGTGTAGAATGTTTATAGCATTTTGAATATTTTTAATGTAAAAATAATAATGATGTATTGGAATGAGTTTTAATTTTTTTCCACTGTATGCATATACATTGTACATATTGACAATGCTGAAAGGCACAATCCGAATTGTGAGTAATGATTTATAAGGAAATTTAAAGTTTCTAACTAATTCTGAGTTTAAAGTGAACTTTCATCAACAACCCTAAGTCGATAATATTAATTATCTAATATCGTGTTAGTGAATTTTGTTTTCAAATTATAATGAGGTATAACAAAATAAACTTACGCATATAACAGTGATGGGTTTTGATTATGAATGTTAGCATGTCAAACAAAAAATAACAGGATATATTCATGGAAGAGTAAACATTGATGATAAGACAATGCAATAAAATATCAACATGTCCAGGCACACACTCAGATGATGATGACGATGAATAAATATAGATAAGTATGAGATGCGAGAGATCAATATGCAAAAATGGAAACAGAAGAATGTCAGAAATTAAAAGCTGTTTTTGAATTTACTGACTTGAATTTAAATATGTCAAGGTTGATAAAAAATACCTTGTCAATTCGCGGTCCTAATCAAGATACATTACAACAAATTAAAATCAGTTTTATTTATAGCTCCACATATTACCAGACGATTTATTTTGACCAAAAGATTGGTTTTAAAAGTGGGAGAAATGACGAGGTGTGCAATTTTGAATTTAATAGTCAATGATACAAGTAAAAAAAATGCCAAGCGTATTGTATACTCTTCTGAAATTTAAATATTATATTTATGGTCTCGATTGGGCAGTTAGAATTTTAAAAATAATAATCTGTCAAGTAAAAACAGAATGAATGATTTGGTAGAATTGTGAAGTATGAATATGATTTTGGCATTTATAAGCCAGGCAATAAAACACTGGAACCGATAATGAAAAATTGGTTAATTCATCAAGTCGTATATATAATATTTCAATTATCAATTAATATATGATAAATATAATATAATATATGAAATGTAGGAAATACGTATTTATAAATCCAGCAGGATGCTATTTTTCTAAACTAGTCTGGGATTATTTTACTATTAATTAGCTTTAAAGAGGGAGAGGTTTTCCATTTTTACAGTGATGAAATGTGACTGATTCATGCACTATAAACAATCAGACATTAGCACGTTTTAGGAAATCTAGTAACATAAAATTGTTTTTATGCCCCATGCAAAATAAGCTAACCACTTATTTTAGGTTATATGAATTTGCAAAGTTGATAATAATTGTTTGAACTGTTATGCAATTTAAAAAATAATTTGAACATTTAATGAAATATGAATTTCACACGCGCGACATTTTATTAAATGAAAGTTTATATAAAAGTAAAGTTGGAATTTGAAAAAAAATATTCAATCAATTCTTGATCAACCTTGCATTTTTTTGTAAATTATATAAAACTTAATTCATTAATGTTATTCATAATGGATATATATTTACACATATATTAGAAGTTTATGGAGTTGTTAATTGGAATAAAAGGAAGAAAATTCTTAAAATAATAAGGGATTCTTACAATGGAATACAAAAAAAGCTTTGCATTCCAGCTATAAAGAAAAAAAATCACTTCATTGTTTTCATATAGCACGTGCACTTGCACACATTTATTAAAAAAAAAACAATTCTTATAAATGTTTCATATTTACCGACATCTTAAAGTAGTATACATTGAACTCTTTTTTATATAATGATAATACATAAAAGTTTTTTGTTGAGTGAAAAAATCAAATATGCCAATGTTTCTTTAAAACATTTGACACTTGCGCTATGCAATTTTGAAATATACAATTTTATGTAAAGTATTATTCACAACTATATGATCCATACAATTATAGAGACCATTTTAATTACCTAATAGGTCACATTTGTTGATGATCAAGTAAAGTCAATGGGTAATGTTTAATACTTTGCATAATGCGAGTAACAAATGATCAAATGCAACCATGGCTTTAGATTTACATACATAGTGTTAAATTACATCCATTAAAATACCAATTTAGAATGAGCTTCGATGTTCTGAATAGAAACACTCTATAAATAGTTTATCTCAAAGGGAAAAATTTGAAAGATACAATATTCAGCAGTTAGATTTTAGCTTGAAAACTAAAAAATCCTTTATGAAATCATTTCAATTTTAATTAAGTTTTTGTA
>JAGVSQ010011127.1:0-12434 GCA_022683975.1 Rhyacophila evoluta
AAATATGAGGCACGGAACGTTCCGAGTCTGGCAAATAACCGCTGGAGTACACAATAACGTAATATTACGATTCCCGCAGACCAAGTGTTAACAACTATTTATCGTACAAATCAGTAGAAAAATCAATTTCAAGATCAACATCGTTAAACATGTTATATGCATGTTATTTATACAGAAAATACTTGTTCAAAATATGTTCTATTCAATTTCGACATAGTGAAATAGTTTGGCTTTAAGAAAACCCTTTAATTTGTTTTTGGAAGTATTTAAAAAAATAACACTAGAAATGCCATGAAATTGTATTATTTTCACTGCATATGGTGTAAACCTGAAAATGAATTCTCGTAAAAAAAATATTCTGTCAGTTTGTAGTTCTTTACTCAACTATGTCCGATCTGAAAGTGAAGTTTATGGATCACCAATCTTTAAATTTAAATCAAAAAATTATCAGTTAATTAGATAAATCTCATATTTGATATCATGCTTCTGCAGTAGAACTCCATATAACACGCATTGAGGACAACTCCAACGAGTCTGAATCCTGACTGTGTTTTATTTAAAATGGTGAAATTCCAGCGTCCTGGAAGACTGTACAATCTAAAGGATTTACTTGATAGAATTAAGGGATACTGGTTGATTTTGAATAATACAAAGCAACTAGCGAGTCATAAAGAATCCTAAACGTACTAAATAATGTTGAATATACCCAATACAGGGAGTGGACATGAAAAAAATAAAAAAATATATATTCGTTCACTATATTTCAATATATTTAAAATAGACCATTGATTCGTGCCAAAGTGACAAAAAACTCGTAGTATCGTGAGCTTTTTTGGTGAATGTAGAATAGCTTTTTAAAATAATGGATGTTTTTCGAGCTTTGTACATTAAGAAGTCATTGCATACAGAGGGTGATAAATGAATGCAATTTCCCCAACAAAGTAGACACTTTTGGCGGTGACAATAGCATATAAAATGAGATGACAATAGATTGCTCAACCATTTTCTCTGTATTATATAAATGAAGTCTTACGTAATTGCTATTTTACCGCAACAATGATATTTTAAATCAGTGTTTTTTACTTGACTCCATAAAACCCACCCTGTGAAGCAGACAAAAACCAAAATATGATTTTTGAGAAGATTTTACAAGCCCTAGAGGGGCACACAATGAAATTAAATTCTAAGTGAATATACTCGTACATGAAATTTTGTAAATGAATATGCAAAAACAATAAAATGTAAGTTTTGTAAAATGACTAATATAATATTACTTGGCTCAAGATAGAAAAATAAGTAGTTGAGTCTCACGAAATATCCAAAAATGCAAAACTAGATTCCTGTTGTGTTGAGTATTTGTCTGACAAACAATTCTCGTGAAAAATAATTTGTCAAGACGTCTTCACATTGCGGAGATCCATATACACCTATTTTGGGGTGGATATCTTCACACTGTAAATCCATATGCTTCAGTGAACATGGTATATGAAATAAAAGTTGAATAAAAGGTTTGTGTTCATTATCCAAAGACTGGTAGAAATTAACTAAATATTGAAAAAAAATATCAATTCTAAAAGCGACATGTATAAATATTTACATTTTATTAGACTAGTATAAAAAATAAAAATAACTCCACACAAAAAACTGGATCCTGATTCAAAAGACGCAATTACTTAGATGTATAAGAATAACTCATTAAGGATATCCATTTTGAATTTTTAGTTAAATGACATTTTAAAATCTTGTAATGCGTTCTATTCTAAATTTATCTCATTTAATTTAAACCAACAAAGAATAAATACAACTAAAGACTTAGTTTCAAAAACAAATTTTTGTTTCAAATCAAAAGACAATGTGGTATAATTTTATTCGCAATGCGTAGATAAAAATCAAATCGTGAAAAGTATAATTCTGTGATACTTAAAAAAGTAGCAAGTTAATTTTACTATTATTCGGGCTAACCATATTTTAGCATTATGGAAAACTGTTGTATTCTATTACAGGTGTAGCCAAAAAAGGTTAAGGATTTTGAGATGCTTTCGTAGAATGCAAGAGTAATGAATAGCAACAAGGATTGTTGAAATGTTGTGTCCATATTCACTACTTAGAAAATGGATTTGGAAATAAAGGGAAATAAATAGTGAACGTTTTACTAACTTGACTTTATCTTATTATGAGTAAATATCTTTAAGAATTATCAAATAGTACGAGCTCACTTTTTAAACTATGCGTTGCAAATATACTTGCTTGCAGATAAAAATTCCAAGTCGCAAAGATCGAGCGATGAAAATCGCTCCAATCACGTCGACGATAAGCTTTCAAAGTTTCACGCTGAGGAAAAATGCTGCGGGGGTTTGAATGCGCTTGTTTGATAACAGGGGATGATAAACATAAGGGTTCTAGATATCTGACTGAATTATTTAACGATCAATTAAGTACAAATCGTGATTGAATAAAACATTTACAATTTACTCAAGAAAATATATTTTATTAAAAACATTGAAGTATATAATAGTTAAACGTATACTACGTGGGTAAATTTATTAGACTTGTTTTATCATGAAAATAATTTTTTAAAATAGTATTTAATCTTCATTTAATGTGATTAAATTTCTTTGTTGAATATATATCAAATCGTAATATAACGCTTACCATATATTCTGGAAGTGTCCTCAATTTTCCGAAATGATTCTAATGTCTGTTTAAGACTTACTGTCATGGTTGGCTTTTGTAATTTATTGAATTCTGTGAGAGATAATTTTATAGTTTTAAAAAATTAGTAGCACTTTATGGCTTAGATATTTTCCCGACAAGGCTAGATATTTGCAATGGTTATTTGTAAGACTCGTACAAACTCCAGTGCACGCTAACTAAGTTTTACGAGCGTCTACAAGAAAGCAGGTTTTGCATTTTCGTTGAATAGTTAAAAAATATATACAGTAGAAAAAAATTGTGTCTACCGATCTAAGCTCACTCCACTGGAACTTATGTGGAAAAATCGATACCAAGACAAATTTTCTGAACGTTACCATTGTCATTATACCAATACTGGAATTACTTTTAGTTTTATATTCAAGGAAAAAAACCAATGAAATTAACAAAACATAACTTATGGACATCATTTATTATTGAATATTATTGAAATCATTTATATTAGCCGTAATGCCAGATACCTTATTTAGTCGAACAAAATGCGTGGCCATTTATATAAATATTTTCTTTGTCTGGGCAAGCCCAAACGAAATTTCTTTGTATAGAATCATCAATAGCATCGATACACTTACACTTGTATCGTTTATCTTCAAAGTTTTATGTCATAAGCACCAAAAATCATATTGCCGGCTTAAAATAAAGTTGTAAAAAAGGGTCTGCCAAGAAATTTCTTCACATTACAAAGATCCACATACTTAATTTCTATATTAAACATCTTCGCAACATGTACATATCCATATAATCGACTTACAAAGCCAACATTAAAAAAATATATAAAAAAAAGTATTACTTTCGCTGTACGTGAACTGATTGCTGAATCCCTGATCCAGACTGTAGCATTATTGTACTTATACATTTTGTACTGTTAGAGGGTTGGCGAAGTATTGTCTAGTATGTACTACGACATGGTTTTGTTCCCCGCACACTCTGGAGTCTACACTTGCAGTGACGTGTTAGCGTAATCAAGATAAGTCTGTCGTAGAGGGACGTCTTCGTAGAAGGACGCTATCGCAGAGGGGCGTCGGTGTCGTGAGCTTTGGCGTAGACAATTAATATAACATCATGTCTTCATTAATCAGTTTCTCAAATGATCATAGATTATTAATGAAGTACATTAAGCAGAATAAATAAAGCTAAGTAATTTAACCTCTTAGCTTATTTCATTATATTCACCGTTTTGGTTTTATATAATATTTGAATTTTTAAAAATATAATAGTTCAAGGCTTTAATTGCTTTGCTCTCTAAAAAACAAAACATTAATTACTAGATATTTTTTTTGCCAAATTACGTGCTAACTATATACCATGTTTTTCCGAATATAACACCCGGTCTTATATTAATTGTGTATCCTGAAAATGTAAAAGGATTTATTTTCAGGTTGAGGCTTACATATTTCTGGAAATAGTATGACATCCATATCGGAGAGATTGTACTTAGAAAGTCATCAACAAAGAACTTGAATGCAAGTGCTCACTTAATCACTACATCATTTTCCAGTTTGAACAGTATTATCGATATTTTTAGAGAAATTTCATGTCGTATTTTTCACTAGGTCTTATTTTCGGAGCAGAACTCGAATAAAAAACTTTCTTAAAAATTCTGGGCTTATTTTTAATGCGGGCTTTATTTTCGGGAAAACAGCTTAAATATTCTTTGATAATCATTACTCTTATGATAATACAGTGCTCTAATCACCGCAAAAATAATCAACGATCAACAAAGAAACATAATATGACGTTTCCAATTAAAGTATCTCATTGTCCTTCTTCATATTCATTCGATACGGTTATCCCGTATAATACATAAGCGTGAAAGAGATGAGGTGATGAACGTATGTAGATAGAGAGAGAGAAAGAGAAAGAAATAGTAACACACTTTCAAGATCAAATGTGGACGATAGTTTTTTTAACAGTATAAAACATATTTTATGATTTAAATTTTATGTGCGCAATTTTATAGTTAAAAATATTGTATTTATATATTTTTTTAAATATAATTAAATTTTGTCATAAATATTGCCACCTTAGTGAGTAGTTAGTTGCGCACTAAAGTACCTTCTCCACCTTCCCGAATAACTTAATTGCTTGTTAAATATTTAATACGATCTTAACCATATAACCTAATATCTTGGTTTTGCTTATATTGTAATAGATTAAATGAATGAAGATTTCAGACTACTATTATATAATATGGCACAATTCGATTTAACATGTGTTGTTTTCTAAAATAACTCTCAATACATTTCGCTTATGCGTCATGAAATGGGTATCTTAATCAGTGAAATCTAATTATTTAGTGGATTGAAATTGAAATTAAGATTAAAGACATATATATAATATAGTTATACTAAGATAATATGTAATACTAATGGGTAATGTAATATTATTTTGCAAACAACGATCTTAACATAATGCTTCACCAGTTTTGCAAGAGAACACCGTTTGGAATATATTAGCAACATCAAATATGTATGATTTTACTATTATTTATTTAAGGAATGATTTTTGTTCAAATAATTAATCAACTTTTAATGTTTTTATGATAGTTATGCATCTTAATGTGACCCTATCCCTTTCATATTGAGATGGAGGTTGTAGGCTTCAAAAATACAGCTGCAGGATGTTTTAGAAGTCAAAGATGTAAGACTAGGTGCTCAATCTAATCTAAGGTCATTAAAATATAAATATCTATATACTATGCAATAGTTTTGGAGTTATCGTCTTCATATTCTCGAAATTTATAAGCACCAACTTTACAGCAAACCTATGTAATACAGGGAATAAACTATTGTATATAGACGTAAAAAAAACGAATTTAATTAACTGATATATTATAAAAGTTTAAGTTTTTGACGTATATGCTCTGTATAGGCTTCTGTTATTAATTCTTTCCAAAGCTATATTGTAACTTTGGAAGGAAAAACGAAAGACATAAAAGGTGTAGTAAGATATTGAAAATATTTGAGGGTATATTTTTTATGGAAATATCGTCATTTTTCGATGGATTTTTAGAAAAACTTATAGTGTAAGACACATTGAAATTTAGTAATGTAAAAAATTAACACTATTTATAGTGATTAAAACGGTTATGTGTATGTATTACGTAAGCAGGGTATATTTAATTTTCATGTGGGATTGAAGTAAAATAATACGCGATCTTTGTAGATTTACTCTGAGTACGTGGACGTATTGTTGTGGTCATGTGCTCCATCTGTCAGTGAACGTGAAGAGAGAGCAACCTTTATATTATCTTTACTTCGTTTTCCCAATTTAGTTGAATCTTTAGAAAGGCATGGGAAGTTTGTATGAATAATTGGATTCTGGCGATCCATTGTTAAAATTTGGCCTGATAGAATTTCAAAAGCTCTCCAAACTAAAGCAATGCGTCATTGACTTTTGACAGTTCCTGCGAAAGCTCTTCTCATAATATTATTATTACTTTATGCTAACGTATTTAATATTAGAAAAATATATATTTAACAGAAGATAGCCTTGTAACAGTGTCGATTACGCTATCAAGTTTTTAGACATTTTACTGAAATTATTTAATATATTTATTAAAGTATTTTTTACGAATATAAATATAATAATTTTGACAACCATTTTATATGTGTGGCAAGCTTTCTTATGATATTGAATTTATTCAAAACATTACTTCAATGTTTAAGAGCTATCTAGACGGTTTTTGAAGCGGATGGCTAATTTGGAGTAATTTGTGCTTGTTGCAGGGGTTTATGGAAGTTAAAGGTTATCAATTTCACTTGCTTGTCTAGCCGGTTTTATTTGATTTCATATTATTTTTTATAGTAAATATGTATTATTGAAAACAGAATATGTAAATCTACTTAAGGTTCAATTACGTAGATTCAGTTTGCAAATTTCGTAATATGTCCATGTTATTAATTTTATGTATTTGTAATTGTCTTGTGTACGGTTGTTAAGGAATCAAAATTGTCGTATATTATTTATTTTACCATTTCTCTTCGCAAATCATATTCACTTTGAAAATATTTACTTTTTAAATAAGGTACAGGGATATCCGTAATGTAAAGACACGTCTTGACAGATTATTGTTTGCAAGAATTTATTGTCAGACAATTTTTCAAACCAATGGGCACCAAATTCTGTATTTTCGGGTTTTAAAATACAGCAGATACGGAAAAAAATTAAACTCGTTACGAGACACGCACGTCATTTTGTCAGTTATCTAAAAATACTGAAACAATAACATTTTATAGTGGCATCATTGATAATGGTAATAAAATTAAAGTTCGTAGAGCAGTAAAGTGTTTGAGAGCAGCTTTTTAATACTTTAATTGGCGTTCACTGGGTTGTGCGTGATTCTTATTTACAGCCATCTAGAGCTTTCATGTTATTAAAATTCCAAATGTTTCAAATGTTGTAAAAATACTATTACTTGTTGCTACAAATTTAAGTATAAAAGACAGTTTAAAGAAAACTATTTGTTGCGTGACATCCTTCTATAACTATCGAGTTCCACAGAGATCAGTGCGTGACTGAATTAGCAAAATAAGTAAGTCCATTAAAGTGCTGAGAAGTCTTGGGCTAGTCAGCAAGTATCTGTCGTATGTCCATCTTCGCTTTTCTGTGATAAAAACTTTTGCCGACTGTCTTCCCTCAAGGACGTGACGATATGGGCGCTTTGAGGAGCACTTAAAAGTTTCTGAAACGCAAGGTATTAAGTTGCAGTTGCTGACAGCCTGATTCCGGAAATAAACTTAAAGTTTAAGCTCTAAGGATATGTCATTTTATCATATTTGATATCTGTAATCTATAATACTAATGTATATGCTTCGTAAAAATTATCAATTTTATTTAATTCACTTAAAAGAAATTACCTTTACTTGTTTTTAGTTCCTATCTGTTATTTCATATTAAAAAATATACATAAACATAATTATAAGTGCTACATAAGATTATATCAATTATTAACTCAGGTTCTGCAAAGTATATTATCATTTACGACCACAACGAAAAAACATTTTTAATGAGAGGGTTTTTTCTATAAGAATCGAATATTAACTAGAACGTTTGCATCATTTAAGCGGTGTGGTGGGTGGTGTATTAATATTATATCAATGATAATTTATACCTAGCCAAAATTAAAAAAAAGTTTTATGTTAGATTTTGTCTTCCTTCCCGGTAGCTGAGAGATAAATACACGTGCTTTAATGCCAACGGTTGCAAGCTTGGCTTTCCAACAATTCTAATTAAATATTAATCTATCGACGTAAATCTTCACATTTGAACTTGCATACATAATATTTCTAGAGTAAAAACATATATATTTAAAGCGACGAAATTGATATGCTATTTTTAGTACAGTAACGTCACTGTTTTAATTTAAAATACAATTTTAAGTCACACTCATTATACGTATTCTTTGAAAATTACACAATCAAAAGGGCATCCAGCCCTGCATTTTCGGATATTTAAAAAGTCTGGTAGATATGGGAATCGTACCCACATTCCGCAAAAGTAAGGCACGCTAATCTCTAGGCTACTGTTTGATACAAAGTATTCGATAAAACAGTCGATGCTATTAAATGATTTAGAATTATGGTGGATATGTCTGAATTCACGAAATAAGTCTTTATATTTGAGTATTTATTCATGGAGAAATTACAAAATATTATTTTATTTTAATGATTTTAGAACAAGTATTAACGATAATCAGAAGTGTAATTAATTTTGTAAAGCATTATTTTAATCATGTGGGAATTGAACCGAGGTTGTCTACGCCTTTAAGCGTTATTACTCCGCCGAACAAACCGCAGCGGTTGACGCAACGTACACTTGTGTAGTTTGAATAATCTATCAGTTATTTTAGTTATTTACAGAGGTAAAAGACATTATTCGTGTAAATTCTTGCTTAACCTCTTGTGTGCTTAGCCGCGCGTTTGAAAAGGACACGTCGCGGTCTTGCGGTGACACCGTCGGATGCAATTTCACTCTTTCCACTCTGTTAAAGCTGGTATGAAAGACTAAAATAATTGGTTTCTGCTTGACCGGCATAACATTATAAAATTTAAAACGTTATCAGAAAACCTCAACTGCTCACATTTTTTATAAATTATAATTATACATATATTATCGTACGTGTTACAAGTGCGAAGTATATTGATGGCTTTTGGCCAAAACTAACTTAGTAATACCATATTGTTGCACCACATTATACGCGTGTCCCGTATTAATTTGAAAATTCAAAATCATTTAAATAAATCGAAAAAACGTTGCAAGAAAATGTGATAACTTCACTCAGATTTGAGACCTACATTGCAAAATATGTAATTTGTATGCAGATCTATCAAAAGTATATTCTTTATAAGCAGCTTCACGAATAATTCGTTTAAAATATTTTTATTTTATAGAAAAATAGCCGCAAAAATAAAAAGCAAAAAAATCAGTTTTTACACTGTCCTCTAAAATGTTCAAAAATGAACTTAACAAATTTGTACTTTAAGCCATATATATATAGATCTACACAGAAGATGTCTGCACTTAAAGTGGAGTATACGCAGCTTCAGATTTTAAATATACATTGACAGATTATTTTTCATGAGAATTGGTTGTCAGCCAATTGCCTAACGTAATGGGAATCCAGTCCTGCATTATTGGATTTTGAAATCCAGCAGATGCATGAATCGAGCTTGCAATCTCATGCTGTCTAATATAAAAAGAATAGCTGTCTAAAATTTTGGCATGCACTAGAGCGGGGTTTCTCAAACTATGTTCCAGTGTTCCGCGACAATTTGGAAAGGCATTATACACTGCAACACATTTAAAGATCTTTTTACTAGTAAGAATTACGCAACCTATAAAATAAGCTAAGTGTTGCAAATTATATAAAAAGTTTGGGAAACCCTACACTAGAGTGTTCATGTTTTTTGAGATCATCAGATGACCGTACTGTATTATAAAAACTATACGCAAAATAAGGATATGCACTCTGTAACATTTGTTTGATTATCTTTATCAGTTTTATCTTTATTTCGTAAGGCATTAAAAATATATCTTGGAAAATAAAGAGAAAAGCTTTGAAGAAGAGCTTTTACATTTTTTTTTATTTCGGTAGCAATAAATTCTATGTTTTCTATTATTTGTTATTATTATACTTATATAATAGCCGCACGATTAGCATGAGTAAGTAAAGGTGTTAATCAAAGTTAGATTATAAGTAAAAAGTTAAAACAATATTACTAGTAATTTTCCTTTATATATATGTATATATATAGATCTAGTTATATCAAACTATATTGAAAATACTTCAATCAAAATTTCTTAAGGGTGGCAATCGATTTTCTCCGATAATAATGTAAAAATGAAAATAAATTATAGGTACCTCCAGTATACTTTTAATATATTCCGTTTCATAACTTCATGCTAAATTTAATAAAAAATTACCCTGTGAAGGAAGGAAAGAAAAATTCAATAAGGCAACCTTATGTTTACTTTCATAATAGGACAGCAATTTAATAAATTGAGAAATTTATTTTCGACCCTTTTAAGCAGAAAACTGTTTCCAGGATAAGGTCGAATATAATCTCCTTGACCTTCTGTCCATAATTTGACAAAAATTGCCATCGTAAATTATATCCGATCCTTAGATTAAACGATTATTAAATATTCAGATATAAGCTCAAATTTTAATATCTTTATAACCGTTGCCAACAAATATTATTATTGTTTTACAGCGCGTAGATTAATTTTGTTTAATTACATATAGGGATATCCGATAAAATTAAACGGTTAACATTTTAATAATTATAACTGAAAACGGATTCATGAAAATTAATTTTAAGCTCAAACTATATGAAAGCTCGAATTGTTTGTAAACTTTTAAATTGATCATTATAAACATTCTGTCTTTAATCTTCATATTGTATATGATTATAATAAAATAGTAAATACGTCAATCCTGTATTAATATATAATTAATTCAAACAATCTTACGTGAAAATATGTTCATATTCAAAATTCGTAATAAGTAAATGAATGAGTCGCTTAGTATTTTTCATATTATTTAAAAGCGTAGAATTTTTTCTCGATAAGTGTTTTGTGATGGTAAATGTAGAAGTAAAAATAAAGAAGTAAAAAAGGGTTAACATGAAGAAAAAATGTCTCCCCAGTAGCGTGGTTGGTAGCGTGCGCGCCTAGTAATCAGGAGAATGCGGGTTCGATTTCACATCTGTCGGATTTTAAAAATCCGAAAATGCAGTACTGTAGCCCATTAGATTGAGTAATTGTCTGACAAAAAATTGTTGTGAAAAATAATCTGTAAAGGCGTCTTCACGTTATGGGGATCAATATACTCTTCTTTAGGAGTGGATATCTTCACACTGTGTAGATCCACATGCTCCACATTGGGAGCGAACATGGTATGAAAAAAAATATGGCAAAATAAATCATTTTTCATAAGAATAATCATTTTCGAGAAAACAATGCTATTTTAATAGGTGTCAATAACGAAAAGCTTTCTGAAATTTTACTTCTTTGTAGTTCCATGAGCTGTTAATACACTTGTTTGAATGCTGGATTTTGCGTCTATATAATTTGATCCGTCTATTTGTCAGATTATCTATGTTTTGTCTTCCTGGAAGGCATCTAAATACTAAAATGAAGGCTGTTATCAGTGTTTTTTGGTGGCAATGGATGTTATCCATAAGCTCCGACTAGGTAGAGGATGATATTTTTATTTATCTTTTTTAAAAGAAAAAAAGAAAAAAATATTGCATGACCATGTGCTTAGAGGATTGAACATTTGGCTGACAACGAATTTTTGTAAAAAAATATGTTAACCAATAACTTCACATTGTTGTGATTCATATATGTAATTTACTTTAGAAGCTATTAAAATGTTATGGATAAGGTTTAAAAATGTTGTTGTAGAATTTAATCAGTCTAATAATTTACAAATTTCGATATTGTCAAAACAAATTGTAATAATTTAGTGACATTGTTAATTAGTTTGTAAAATTAAGCAGTTCTGATTTGTAGTGTACAAATCACAGCCATTACGGTGTACCACGTGTAATTTCCCATGGTTCATCGTTACGTGGAAATATTAATATATAAACGTGAATTTCGTCTACACTGCGTAATAATTCCTTTAATCGTAGCCAGACGGAGATATTTTCGTATGGAATTATTCAAACCCGTCAAAATATCGTCTCCGTTATTATTATTACACTGAAATTACACGTACAGACAGACTTACAGTTCCACCGACGTCGAGTATGGGGACACATTTATTTTCATCCTCACTTTATTACTAGAATAGTAAACTTTTAATTACTGCAAAGCTTAAAAGCTGTTTTAATATTCTTACCTAACCAACGTTTGTGTATTTAAATCACTACATTATAAATCTACATATAAAATTAAGTATAATCGTCACATGAACCAAAATTTTATGATACGTGAACGTTTTAAAAGTTTCATCGCCTAATGCATTTGACTGTGGAAATGAAACAGAACGTAACGAACATAGAACAAATTTTACAGGAGGTACAAAAAATTTGTATTTAATGATTTCGACCCAAAGTTAAAACATTCAACAGACAAAACCTTGATATGCACGAAGACTAAAACTGGTGTTATTTAATCAATTATTTAAGAATTAGTATTTTCGACTGATGGTGCTTGGTGGAAATTGATTCTAAATTCTGAATTATTTAAAACTGGTAAACTTCCATATGTGA
>JAGVSQ010011128.1:0-12434 GCA_022683975.1 Rhyacophila evoluta
AAAGCTACAAACAATTTGTAAAATAAATTAAGAAAAAAATGTCCACACGTTGTGGGCATTGTAGCTGCCAGTGAAAAATCGCCGTCCACTACGTGTGGACATTGGAGTTGAAAGAGTTAAGCTTTAAGCATTTGAAAGATATATACGTAATTCATTCATACATTATATGAATTGGCGATATGCTAAATAGTTAAATATTTACGTTTTCTTGTTTGCGAGTTGTTTAATGCGAATTCAAAACTTTTGTTTTTCCCGCAAATAATAGCTACTACAAGTACGATAAAAATTCGACTCGTGCAATAAAATCCTTTTTCATTTTGCTTTTCATCGTGAATGGCATACTAAAAACAAGTTCGGAATCAAGAAATCAATTTCGACATGTCGCGTCGAAATAAAGCTCAGGGAGGCTTCCTGTTGATCTTTGGCCCGGGACCAAAAGCTCTCAGTAGCTTTTGTCCGAAACTCACAGAATTCTTCAGAAAAACAAAAATAGTGGTACATATTATCTAGTTTGTTTTTGTAAAATACTTTCAATGGAGTTTGTGGAATTTCAGTTACTATCTGAATGTTTATCTGTATTGTGAGTAACTAGGCGGCATTTGATGTATTTTAACAAGGTCAAAATTAAGTCTCTCCGGTAGTGTAGAGGTTAAAATATGCGCCTCACATCTAGGGAAATGCAGGTTCGATTTCGATATCTGCCGGATTTTTAAATATCCGAAAATTTAGAACTTGGGTCTCATTGTGTTGTTAAATTGTTTGTCAACCAATTCTCACGAAAAATAATCTGTCAAAACATGTTTTCACACTGCGGAGATCTCTATGCCCGACTTTTGGAGAGGACATAGTAACAAATTAGCACCAACATAATTTAATTTTTTTTAATTTAACACCTCTTAATATAAATTTAACCGATATAGTGAACTTACAACTTATATCATAATTTATTATAATAGCGTTTTAAGTGTTTATAAAAATACACGATACAGGTTGCTGATACGGCCAGTTCCGCGTCGTGGGTGGGAGGCGCGCTTCTGCATTTTTTTTGTGTATTTTTATGTTTTTTCTTTAAAAAGGCGCTCATCATATTCAGGCGCTCTGTGCGGTACACAATTTATATACTAGCACAGTTAGGACCTGCGTACTAATAACGAACATACAAAATAAATACATTTTTTATTTAATATTAGGTTTCAAATTTGTTTCATCCGTGCTAGGTCACAAAAAGTAATTTCACGAGTGCCATACGCCTCGCAAACCACGGATTGCTTATCTCTGCTCTAAGGTGTTCCCGCTTATCGTTTAAAAGCTTAAAGTAATTTCTTTAACTAAAAAGTATTTTATTAACGTAATATGTAAGTTTCCATTTACTCAGTAGGATTCTTATATAAGAATATCAAATAAAAAACTGTAGAAAACATACGGATTAAAAAAGCTTTTTACCATCCTTTTGTTTCATTTAATTTCAAAAAAGATTGGGAGCCTATGGTACATATATATATTTATATATATACACGCTTTTGAATGTACTGTCTGATGATATCCAAAGATAAAAGATGAGTCAAGGCAAATGTAATATTTATAAATTTAAATTATTTAAATGCTATAAAATTATTAATAAATCATCCATTAAATGTTTTTATAATTATTAGTTAAGAGATTATTAAGCAAGCTAAAATTTGATTTAAAAATATAAATCATTGACATAATATAGACTATTAAAAATAATATCGTATTTATTTGCCATAAATTATATGCGATTTCATTCATTCATTCCAAATTTAAACTGGTACGAAGCCTCGAAAACTTGTAAATAGATGAACACAGATTATAAATAGTTACGTGGTAAAAATTTTAATGCAAGTTCGGTAGACTGAACGATTAATTTATTTTAATTTATTACATGTATATCTTACAATTTATCGTTCTCAAGTAAGTTGTAAAAACACCTAATATAATAAGCTACATAAATTACTAAAGCAAAGACATTGGCAAAACAAGAATTCGTCGATAGTAAAAGTGTCCAAATATATTTAAGATTTTTCACTATTTTTGTCAGCAAAATTTTCACTGTTTTTGAATCGAGGTTTTATAATTTCCACGCGTCGTTCGACTGTGTACGTTTCCATAATTTAAACTCAACGTTCACTAACGGCAGCAAAAAAAAATGTCTATTCGGTTTTGTTGCAAGTATAAATAAAGCGGTTAATTTAAAGCCTATTTTAGAACACCATATAATATAACATTAAACATTTTTTTTACCATGTCCGATCTGAGAGTGTAGCATATAGATCTACACAATGTTAAAATATACGCTCCGATAGTAAAATATACGGATCTCCACAATATAGACATGTATGGAAAAATTATTTTTCATCAGAATTGTTTGTCGAACAATTGTTCAACTCAATTAGTGTCGAGTCTTCGTGTTCTGCATTTTTGAATTTAAAAAATCCAGTAAATGAAGGAATTGAATTCGAACTTCTCGGATACGAGACATGCAGACTAAACTTTTGGCTATGGGGAGATGAAATAGTATTTTAAATCGCATAGAAGAAATTATATACCGAACTAAATAATTAATGTAACTAACGTGAGACACTTTTATATCGTCGAGTATATGAATCTCCGCAATGTGAAGACGTCTTAAAAGATTATTTTTCACGACAATTGTTTGTAAGACAATTACTCAACCCAATGGGATTCCAGTCCTGCATTTTCGAATTTTTAAAATCCGACAGATCGGGAATCAAACCCGCATTCCTCGGAGAGCTAGGCGCGCACGCTACCAACTACGCTTCCGGGAAGTCATACTAATATTATTTGTTCCAAAATCGCCTTTATGGTAAAATAAAACAGTAAGTCGAATATGCATATTTTAAAATTATAGTTTACTCCAATGTATGGCTCAAAACAAGGCAGAATTAAATTCCCAGATTTCAATACACGAAATAACCCTTAATCGTTTTTGCGAGTCAATATTTCCTTAACAACGACGGATATAATACATCAATTCTTTAATTTGTAGTTATTTTCGCAAAAAATATTGGTTGATTTTTTATGTATTTTTTCTATAGAGAGCTTTGTCGGTTTGATTTTGATAAAAGCTCATTTTCACCTTTGAGTATTTTGCTAGTTTGTCCGCCTGCCGCCAGTCGTCGCTATTGTCATTGTATCGCGGAGAACTTACAAGCGCCAGTCGTACGTTCTCTTGTGAGCCGAATGGTTGCGCTCCGAGCTTTCTCTGAACCCTCGACAAATTTACGATCCGATATAAACACGAAAGACAGCCGGTAAATTACCTCGACACCTTAAAAAAATAATCAATATTCTCTTTGGGCCACTTGCCCTTCTACTAAGTCAGTGTGAATTTTAATAACCAGTGAAAATGTTTTAAATTAATAATTAAAAATGTGTTAAACGTAAAAAGTTATAAAAATATTCAATTAACAAACTAAATAATATACTTTATATTAGTCGTTTGTGTATAATATAATCCACGATTTTTATTATAAACTAAATAATTAATAACGTGTATAAAGCGGCATTGTTTAGAAAAACATTGATTAATAAATCACTTTTTTTAATATTAATATTGCACTTTTTCAATTTTAAAAAGTTTATTATATTCTATATCACACAAATTGTGTGATATTTTGACTCTTAATGTTTGGAGATTACACTAATTTTGTGTCTGCTGTTGAGGCATGACTGTACATCAGATAAAGTTTTGATTAAAAAAGCAGTGTCTAAGAAGGCTTCGTATGTCGTATTATAAGTAATAATCCGACGTTTCAATTTGTTCAGTGACAAAAAGTGTAATAAAAAATATCTTGCTGGAGATATATTTTTTTTTGTGTGATGGTTTTGAAGTGATGGTTTTTCAGTATAGTTTCATAAAAGTGTTATACTTGTGATTTAAGTACAATTGACTTGTCAGTTTCACGGAATGTCCAAATATTGCAGTCCGACGGAGTATTAACAATTTTCTACAATTTTTTTCAACGACGCAGACCTGGATCAAGGTAATAATTTTTTTTTAATAACTATTTATTACGCAAACAAAACTGTATAGTATCTTTTTTAATTTCATACATATCGACGATTTCATAACTCTGACATTATGATGATAATTATATGTACAAATAACGCGTGTGTTTAATTTATAATTTATAATATTTACTACTGAACACCAATACAAATATTTTTATAGAATATATTTAGCTTACAAAATGTTTTGAATATTTCAAGTTAAAAAATTAAAATCCGATACTAAATAATAATTATGGCATGTTATTTGTAAGTTTTTATTCACCGATGTATTAATTATACGATTCGAGAATGAGATGTAAATGGTAATGAGCTAAATCAATAAATGTAAAATTGTTATTGAATACTTTGAAACTTTGAAACTTTGTTGGTATTTATTTTGTGTGTGCGATTATTTTCAAAACTGAAATCACATAACATGGAGTTGTTTTACAAATAAAATTTTATGATACAAATTTATTAGTCGTTTAAAAATACGTTTATCATCCGAAATCGTTTATAAAGCCTTAATATTATTTTTGGGGGTATAAAAATGATAAATCCGTAATTATTGACTAGTTTAAATATATAATGCATTAATAAATAAATATGTTGGATGTGGATGTTGACAAAATTAAAAAAGTTTACAATCGTCTAAAATGTTAAACTAAAATTAACGGAGTGTCTGATTTTATATTATTTCTGACAGACATATTAAAGTTATAAACCATTACAGAATAATATTAGTGTACTTAAACAAACTTGTTAACTTTTTAATCTTGATAACTTTTAATTTCAGAGTGTTTAGTGTTAAATATATATTTCTGGTTTATATTGATATGTTAATATATCTTATTTTTGTTAATTTAGTTAGCAAATATTTTAGACAGAATGCTGCGATTAATATTTTGGTAAAAAATCATGGTTGTATCGATTTATATTATTATTAGAAAATATGGTAATTCCTTCAAATGCAAAATTTCTCTTAAATGAAGTCGGTGTCAGATTCCAGTAATAATACCTTAATAACTATAGATACTTTCCATTTACGTTCAATCCCTCGGATTGTTTTAACTAAAATGTTTTTATAAGAACTCATTTATCTTTGATAGCAAAAACTAAAATCATTAAAATATCACCACATAATCCAGTTTTCTTTTGGATGAGCTGAGACTTTTCTGTGTATGTAAAACCATATATTGTTAAACTTTCTCGCAATCCACGTAATAAATAATTTCCATTTATAGTTAAGTAATCACATTGTGTAGATCCATATGCTCACTATATTCGGAACGGTCGTGGTAAAAATATTGTTATTACCAAAAGACATAATATTTGTATTCCGAAATCATTTTTAAATTATAATAATCCTAGTTTGTGCATAAACCGGTTAATTAAAATAGATTTATAAATCTATCCGGTATTTTACTAACAAAATGATGATATCAATATAAGGATCAAATCGAAAAACTTATGGAGTTTAATTTTTCTGGTATATTAGACTGTACGATTTTCAAGCCATAATTTGTTATATGTATTCTCAAGTATAAATACTCAAAGCAATATTAAAACACGTATAAATTTGAGAATTTGTTAAATTTTAATCTTATTTGAATTGAGCAAAGAAAAAAACAATTTTCAAAAGAATTCCATATTGAGTTAATTACAACTTTAAAACAAATTAGTTATATTTTGTTTTGAATGATAAGGAGTATTTATAGCCAACGATATATTTCTAAGCACCATGGAATCATAAGGTTAAAATCATGCAATTTTCCGTTGCTTCTCTATAGAACTCGTGTATCAATATATATAATAGACTAAATCTTTTGATTCGTTGTAATAAAACAATGAAAATTCCCTACGATTTGAGTAACCATCCAATGCTTCCATTCAATTGAACGAGTATGTGCAATGAATGAATAGCTTCGAATAATGTATAATTAATATGAAAATATTTACCGTCTATTACCGCAACGAATTTCTCTTACATCTCTAACAATTATTTGAAGTAAGATTCAAATTGGCTGTGTTCTGTTACTTGTGCTCGATTGCTTGAATGTGCCACAATTGGTTGACGAACTTGTTAATTAATCAAATCTCAGAACAATATTTTTGTCACGATTTCATACAATGGTATTAATTGTTATTCAAGTAATAATACAATACTTATTGAAACGATCGACTGAAGTAATTAATTAATTTTTGGCGTATTTATTGTCGCTTAAAAATATAAAAAATTGAATAAAATACAAATATATTGTGAATTTAAGCATACCTGCACACTGTTGATATTCAATATTATTCTTACGTAGTATTGTATTCAATGTAAAATATTTTAATTTGCTTGAAATCATTTGCATGGTGGAATAAGTTAATTTTGGAAATATATCCATAATTTATTATATTATATATAAATGAACGTGTTTGAATTAGTAGTGATAACCCAGTCTCGTGAAAAATAATCTGTCAAGATGTGTCTTACGGGGATCTGTATGTTCCACTTTTGGAGCGGATATGGCTGCAATATTACAATTTTCTGTCAGTCTATTTATAAATATTGCATTTTTTTGCATCGAGTACCATTTTCAAATGACAAATTTATAGACAAAAAGCATCTTTTGTGGACGGTTCAAGTTCTCAGGTAAATTTTTGAAAAACAGTTGGCCACCCTAATTGATGGAAAATGTTTATGTTGTTGTATACTTATGTAGGGCCTTCTACTAAATCGCGGATTTGTGTCGAGCGCGTATAAATACATTTACGTACAAACAGTCTTACAAACCATTTCGGGTCAGGATTTTTGAGATGATGAAGGTTTCGCCGGATTAAGTATTACAGTGCGAAGGTAGGGTACCTCCTCGGTGTTCTGTGATGAGGGTCAATTTCATCGATTCATCTGAGTCACGAAAAAATCTCAGATATGGACGATAAGCTTAAAAGTGCCGAGTTCCGTGCACGAATATTTTGACCAAAATGTTTGCTCCTCACGAAATGTTTAATGAATGATGTCATTCGCGAGATTCGGATGAGATATCGTTCAAAATAATCGTTACGAATTTTGAAGAAATGAAAAATAGAACAATAATAAATAAAAATAATACGTATATTAAAAAGAAAACGAAACGCACGATGTTACAAATGTTTTGATGGAAATTTATCATGACTTGTAATAATCAGACAGAAAACAAAATAATATCACTTTTATTATGAATAATTATTTATTTACTGTCGGGCTTTGTATAGGATATGATCAAGAAATATGGTGTAGATTAAATACATCGATGGCTTAAAGTGAAAATTTGGGAAGTCCGCTTTATGACTTAATATTACCTACTTGTTTCACCATGCTATTATAATTATGCATGTACCGTATCAATGTGGCTATTCATAGTTATTTAAATATACCGAAAAGACATTCCAAGAAATTATTACAATTTCATTCCGATTTTATCAGTTAAAAATTAAAAAAAAAAGATTGAAAATATTTCTTTTTGTTGGAAAATCATTCATGCAAAAACGACTCTGGATGAAAACTGAGTTTCAAAAATTATTCAAATTGATGTCGGATAATCTAAAATACACTGTATTTAATAGCATTTATTATATTTTTGTATATCATATATTTAAAATGTATCAGTGAAGGTACAATTGAGTTTTTTAAAATATATTAACAGTGTCTCATTCATAAAATACTTCACGAGATAAAACAAATTAAAACAAATTTATGTAATTTCAAAATAAAATGACCCTAAACTGGATTCATGTATATCCCTTGAAATTTTATCAAAGCGAGTTGATGATCATATTTGTGTCTTTCAAAAACGATTCTAGCTGATCCAGTGAGTTGCAAAACCGCTTCCAGACGTTATATTAATCAATATATTTTTTTATTGGACGTTTTTTGTATACAAATTAAAAAAAAGATTAAATCAAATTTGTAAACATTTGTGAAGACAATGGCAAAACAAAAAATACATTAAGCCTGGTATACATGCAAAACAGTTATACGTGATTTACTCGAAACATGATCCAGAGTACTTTTTGCAACTCGGCGCCTAATATGTCAATTTAAATTCGCATTACTTATTTGTGGTATAATTAACATGGTATTATTTCAAATTGAAACGCGGACGGAAAATTACTTTCGAAATATATGAAAGATAGTTTCTACAATACTGATTGTGTAATTAAAAAATCGAATCCCTATTTAAAATAGCCGATATATACGTGTATTATAATATGCATGGCCAAAGGTTTTAAACTGATTTTTATTTTTGCATTTTCATTCTGATATGAATTGTGAAAATTGTTTATTCACGTTGGCTGATTGATCTATTATTTTTACTCATGAGGATTTCCCCTATACTTATGGAGTCGGATTTTCGCATACGAAATGCAAATAAAATATTTTTTTATCTACTTCCCATTTGATCTTTAACTTTATTTTATATGCATTTTGTCCGTGTTATTATTATTCCTTTTATTCTCTTTATATTTGTTATTGGATACTATAATTATTTTCAGTACGTAAAGATCTATTGGTGTCATCTATCAAATTTGTCTTTTTAATTTCAGATACTATCATTTTGCTATGGTTAAATAATAATTGTATCATATTATCATAATTCTCACGTGCATGAATTCCGTATAATTACAAAATAAACAACGATGCCCGACATTCAGTCCTAATAGGTTGAGGAAAAATCAATCCGTATGAAAAAGAGTTGTCATGATCAGTATTAAAATTTTGTAGTAACAAATATTGCACTTTAAAAATGGGCATGACTTAAGCACAATGTTATATATCGACCGTAGAAAGGAAAAAGGACGCAACGGAACACATTTTACAGGAGGCAGAAAAAACGTTTCTTTAATAATTTTGGGCCAACGTTTTAATCTGAAAAATCTAGTTTAAATACTTATTTGGCATTTGTAGCTTACATTATTTTGAAAGAACGTATATTGACTATCTTCTTGTCTTTCTACTGTCAATATGAATTGGTTTTTTCAATAGTTATTTCAACTATGACACCAGTATCACGGCCATCTTGTATAATGTTCATAAAAGTGTGCAAAAAACATTTCCACTTTCCACAAGAGTTATTTATTATGAGTGTATTCAACTCTTTATAAATCCTCTTTATGTTAACGATTTTAAATATGTTTATATAAACGTAATGTGTTTTTATTGCGTTAGATAATTAAGTATATATTCGTGGATCACCTTGGACATATTATGTATACTTAAAAGCAGAGATATCATGTAAAATGTAGGTAAAATTTAAGCCTTTACATAAGTAAGATTAATATTCTTGCAATGAAGACATTATTTGCTAATTAACAGCCAATAAAATACTAGTAATTATAAAATACGTTGGAGATTCTGAATAAATTATGATAACATACATTTGGTTGGCATTTATGTTGCTTATATATTTGTAAGCCTTGTGATATAACAAGTTTTTTTGAAATTTATAAATTGATAATTTACTCTTCGATATATTTATTGAAAGACTATAAATGTTGTGAATTGATATAAAGAACTATGTTGACTCTCAAAAACGATTCTTTGTTGTCAATATAATACTTAGTCTTCTAATACATTCACTTTAGGAACTCTATCTGCAAATGTGTGAGCGTACTTTTATTAATCTCGTCTACCCCGAATGTGGAGAGCATAAATCTACGCATTATCTTTAAGAATTAATGTCATATCGTCGCTTTAGGATTGGTTTGTAGACCGATCGTCAAATTTTCAAAAGTTAAAAAAATAAATACCATATAAACACGTAAACGTAAATAAATATTATGCATGAAAGTATCTGAACTATTCTTAAAGCCATTTGATTTCTGTGTAACGGAAGAAAGAAATATAATATATAATATAGTTTATCTATCTAATTAATTGAAACACGCTTCGTTTTCAAATCACGCACCGTAGATATTCGATAAACCAATCCTATAGCGAAATTATACTATTATTTTATGATAATTGTAAGTTCAATTTAAACTTATTAGCGTATTTTATTATTAAGATAATAAATAAAAATAAACTGAATCAGTATTTCTATAACATCTTTTAATTACAACCCATCACAAATTCAATTTTTAAAGCCATATAATATAAAAAAATCGATGCTAATGATATACACTGATTTCAGTAACAAATAATTTTCGTGTAAATACGTATTAATTTATATTGTATCCGTTGAATCTATAGATACGTTGCTTTGTAACTTAACACAATATGTCGTTTTATGACTAGTATCATAATACTCTCGTTATAGAGTTAGTTAATGGAATATCACGGTGCGTGACTTAAAAACAAAGCCCGTTTTCAATTTATTAGATAGTTTATACAATATTTTATACTGTAATTCTTTGTTTCCGTAATACAGCAATCGGATGATAAAAAATAGTTTAGATACTTTCATAAATTTACCTGTCGATACGCAATACGTAAATAGTTTTAGATCAGTTAATTTGTCTCTAAGGATTAAATATTATTATAAAATTTACTATAAATAAGGGCATATTACAATTAATAATTTGTTGTACATTCTTACGGTATTAAAGTTGCTTTTAATCTTCACAATTCTCTTATTTTAAATGTCACAGTATAGTATTTGTCGAATTTATATTATTTTAAGTATTATAATGATTTGTTTTATAATTATTTATTAAATTATTAAAGAGCGCTCAGAATCAGTTAGTTCTCTTGGCATATATAAATAGTATTGTTACGAAAATGGTATATTATCACACTATGCTCGTCGAATTGTATTAGGTTAGTTTGACAATAGCTTTAAATGCTATTGTTTGCAGTGAATACCAAATATGGTTACAGAAGTATTTAACCAGAACTGACTATGCGCTGTACAAATTTCTATTTGGTCGCTGTTAGTTCCGATCATAATAAGATGTTACTTAGGCATTTGTAGTAGATATGGGACCTGGTTTATACAGTGAAAACTTCACGCATATTTCACGGTAAAGGGAAATTTGGCTCGGTACACAGGAGAAATTGAGTCTGGCTGGATTGTCCGCCTCAGTTTGCCAATAATGTTCAAACTTTCAATATTTCAATGAGAATCCCCATTCCCTAATCTTATGAATCGACGGCAAGGCACATTTTGCAGCCGTATAATGCAGTAAAAGTGCATCCGTAAACAACCCTTTATGGATATTTCGTCTGCGTGGAGCGAAACGTCACTAACTAACAAACTGAAAGTTTTGATGTAATATATCCACATTTTAACTCCCATTTTTAGATCAACCATATTACTTTTCACATCACTATAGATGGTCGCAAAAAGTGACTAAATTATAGTGTACAGCCAAGTATTGAAATAAATTTGCAATAACCAAATGAATATAATTAATTTATTTAACCAATTTTGTATTAGTTAACTTATAATAATCGATAAAATGATTTTTATAGTCAAATACAATACATAGTCCAGCACAGTGTTTCCCAGCCTTCTTTATGCTATGCCCCACCGTAGTCTTTTCAAAAGTCATATGCCCCAGCGGCCTCTTTTTTAATTAAACAGTAGGTAAATTTACTTGTAAAATATTACTCTAGAGATGTTAAGGGTGTGTGTTTTGCGATAGAGAGCAGGTCTTGGTCACACGTGTAGCCAAATGAAGTAGCTGTCAAACTTCGATAATCAGTATTGCCAGTATGCAAAAATAACGGTCGATGAAATTGCTGAATGCACGTGGGTATATTTAGTCGTGAATGAATATATTGTATTATAAATTTATAGTTGATAATTGCCGATGTGTCCCATTTCTGAAGCGTGGTGCCCCACCTCTGAGGCGTAATGCCCCACCGTGGGAAACACTGGTCTAGCAGATTTTGCATAATTTGAATTTAAAACATATTTTTTTATTGAACACCGTAGTTAAAAGGACAGTATGGCAATATTAACTGACAGTTTTTATCGAGATAGATGAAATTAACCGAATATAAAACGTATTTAACATGAACATCATATAATATTATACAAACTATGATATATAAATAACTCATTTTGAAAATTTTCCGCATATATTAGCTGGTATTTTTATGATTTTTTTTACCATATTCAATATTACTATTTCAATAATATTAATGACAGTGGTCATCATTTATTGATAACTAGCCATATATTATTGTAGTAGAATTGAATTAATTATTAAATAAGCCATGTTGTTTTTTTTAATAACGCCGCATCGATAGTAGATATAATTAATTCTCGCGTTACTATAAAAATACAATTATAATCAATTTTCTTCATAATACACACTCAACTATATTAATAACTATATTATAGAAGTTTTTACTTGTAATAATATCTTGGATGGTTTTAATTAATTACAATCGTAAAAAACGTTTGAATAAATAAAAAATACTGCAT